>JAECUM010056290.1:0-21703 GCA_016617855.1 Megalonaias nervosa | reverse complement strand
AAGAAGGTAATAAGTTTTAAGGTTATAAAAGCTTTGTCTATTTATTGGGATTCTTGTACTTATGTTGCATTGCTTGACGGATCAAATTTATGATAACTGCCCTCATTGTCACAGAGGGCCTGTATGACAACATTAGCAATTACATGATCATTAGTTAAAGGTTGGAGAGATAATTAAGGTAGATAAGTATATAGGGTAAAAATGTAAATGGTAGTAATTTTGGACGATGTTGGATGGTTATTCGATTTTTACAACTTTATCTATCTCTTTAAGGAAGAGTAGAATTTATTCCTTTGTTAGGTTTGGATTTGGGTTGCTTTGATACAGCATTTCTGGGTAGGAGTGTGGCAAATCAATGCTTTTAAGGAAGGTGACTAGTTTTTCCCTTTGTTTTTTTTTTTTTTGTATTTGGGGCAGGTATTGAAGACGTGTTACAGATCTTCAGTGTTGTGGCAATAGGGACAATTGGTACCTCGTTCTATATTGAGTTTGATGTATTTCCCATTGCTGCCTGCTAGCAATGTTTTGCCAGTTTTAATCCTGTTTATGGAATCAGGCCACAATTAATAATTCTGGTTCAGTAGCCACGAATGTAGTCCCAGTCTATTTTTAGATCATTTTTTTCCTGTCTCCGTTTGGTGGTGATACAAGAGTTAGATTTAGACATTCTTGGTATGGATTTAAAGGCAATTGTTTTATTCTTTAGAATATGAGCTTATGCTGTGGTTGTCTGTGTGTATTTCGGCGACAGTGCACAGTGAGTAATAAGGCCTTGGTGATGATCCGGAAGTGAAATCTGTGTTCCATTGCATGGTGTTTTGTTTACAATTCAGCCTCTCAAAAAAATGCAGGTCAATCCTTGACAAGAACTTCACCGTGAAGTCATCTTTGAAGGTATTTTAGATTAACATATGATTTGTATTGATTGTCACACAGTGGAAAGTTTAGTACTGAGAAACAAATGTAGAGAATATATAGTAAAATTAATTGTGTTCTATGGCCTGTCATTATGACTCGTTGGTCATGTTTCTTGAGTGTTGGTGGGGCTTTGGTGTTACGGCACACTGTTTTCTTTATTGAGTACAGTGTACGACCTTTAGGGCAAGAATCCCATTCTGTTTGCCATTTTGATGTGATTTTTTGGGGGGATACCATGCTGTATATCTCTGGTATGCTGTAGTCAATATGGGTGGGGTTTGGGTCGTTAAGTTTGAATTTTGCTGCCACGTCGGCTTTGTCATTGCCTGGGATGTTAAAATGGGATGGCATCCAGATGAATTTTATAATTTAGTCATGATTCAGCATGTTTTTTAGAAGCAATTTTGTTTCTTTTAAGAGGTTTTCTCGCGCAGTTGAGTTGCCGGATTCCAGGGATTTTAAAACGCTTAGCGAATTGCTGATTATTAACGTTTTGTGGGACTTATGATTGTCTGCCAATTTTATTGCTTCTAATATTGCCCAGAATTCTGCTGTGTATATAGAGCAATTATCAGGGAGTCTGGATCCAAGTTCTTCATCTATTTCCGGGATGGTTATGGCAGCAGCAGTTCTGTCTGGGTTGCTTGTTTTTTATCCATCAGTGTAGATTTTGACACAGCCTTTACAAGAGTTATCAATTATTGTTAAGATTTTAGATCTTATCTCTAGCGGTTGGTTTTGTTTGGAGCCAAAGGTTATTGCTAGGAAGTTTACAATGGGATTTTGCAAGTCCAAGGGGTGGGGTCTGGGTGTTTGATGATTTCTGCTTGAAGGCTATCAATATTTAGTTCCTTACTTAGTTAATGCATCTTCTTTCCAGAAGGTGGGTTAGGAACGAGTTTCTTACTAAACGGGATATTGCATCTATTATTGATATCTCTTGTTCGATGGGAGGGTTCATGAGTAGTAAACTAATAGGCTGATCCTAAACCAAAAGCGGATTCTGGACCAGACCCCAAATTTGTCGGAGAAAGAATAAACCTTTTTGCTAGAAATTTCATATTGAACAATGAAATATTATATAATATGGGATATCCGTCAACGTCAATCCGACATGTTGGATTTGATCTAACAAACAAATTTTGTAAGAGATTTGATTCAATAAAATCAGCCTCATGCTATACTGGCATAAAACCTAAAATAATAAGCGACTGTATTAAAAAAGTTGGATATCATATATCACCAAAATATGGGTCAGAATGGTTACTCGCAACTGAAAATGACGAACGAATAAGAAGTTGGTCAGATGATTTGATGACATTTATTGACAATATCGTTGATATTTTATTTGATAATGATGCTTCTAAAGCTAAAAGTCAAAAATAAACAGCTACTGTTGTAACCATATTTTATGATAATCTTTTTCATACCTGCCAACTCTCATTGATAGGATATCCGTTAACATACTGTCAATAATACGAAACTCACGTATTAAATCGTCCATATCATATTTTACACCTCGCAAATAAGATCGTATTTGATCAAGTAATTTTTTGCAAGTGATACTTGCTGTTTTACAAGAATTTTTTTTTTTTTTTTGTTTCAAGTTTAGGTTCAGTTGTTTTTACAAGTGTTGAAAGAGAGACACCGACACCAGATATTATTAACAAAAACGGATTTAATAATGCTCCACTTGAGATTATACAAGAGCTGGTCATTAACAATGGCAAATATGATATTACTCGAAGTATTCTACGGTAGTATTTATAACATTCTTTTACACACCAAAGGTTTTTATGATAAAATTTATAATATTGTACTAGTGCGTCAACATCTTGTTTTGGAATTTCTTCTGAAATGTGGTTGAAATCGATGATATGTTTTTTTATTATACAATATTTTATACAAAGACAAAAGTTCTAGCACCAGCAATCGAATCAAGAAACTCACGGAAAATATCATTTCTAGGATCAGCTATAAAAATTCTGTATTTGTCATAAACATCTGACGAAATATCCTTATATCGTTCATCTGTTAGTACCTCATTTTTCTTTAACCAAGCGTATGAGTCAAAAGTAGTTCCTACTTTACGTTCATACAAATCTGTTTCATTCACTAAATTACTGTAATCGCTTTCTGTTTGATCAATATACCCTAATATCAAGCTTACTTGATCTAACGTGTAATTTTTAAAAAAAAGATGTTGTCTGATAATTACATATGCGGCCACAAAATTTGCTAGCACTAATTTTTTGAGCGATTTTAGTTCAATTGTTATCAGACCAATAGCAGAAGCTACTTTTAACATTAATTTTTCATATGGTTTTGTAAGTATTTTCTCGACTTCATTGTAATAATCTCGTAATAACAATTGTTTAGAGCGCTGGATTGATGGAAATGAAAAATCATCTTCTTCATCTATATCAAAATAAGAATCAGGCTTTGCTACTAACTCTGTTTGGCTCACTTTATCAAAAAACTTTTCTCGCTCAATATCATTAAGATCACTAATTTCATCGTCAAATTTTTTATTATCTTTATAGATCTGTCAATAATAATCGGATCAAATTCTGGTCTTTTACGTATCATTGGCAAAATTGCATTTGAGTATGCTTTAATAATTAACTCAGTGTCTGGTGTCATAGTAACGATTTTAATTAGGGTTTCTTTGTCGTGGTAGTACATACCGAGATACTTAAAAATTTCTCGTTTTAAAAAACTATTGTATAACTTTTTGTTTCTTTTAATTCTTATTATTTTAGATTCCATAAATCTGTTGAGACCATCATGACTATCTTCGACAAATTTTTTATATCTTCTCTTTCACCGTAAGCTCGTTGTTTTATTAAGTTCGATTTTATTATCAAATCCAAATTTCCAGGATCAAGCTCGAGCAATATTTTTTTAAATATAATTGCAACTTGTTTAAGTTCTTCTAGACAATCATCAGGATAACAGTATCTACTTATCACTTCAAAATTTTCTATTGCTTCTTTTGTTGTGGTCCCCCCATATACATAACACGAACAAATTTTTTTTCTTCCTCTGACAATGGAGAATTTATCATTGGAATTGAATAATTTTTTCTGATATTTATCGCACGTGCCTCTAGTGAATCATCTCCAACTTTTTTGGCGGGGTTAAAAATATTATCATAAAATTCTGTCGCAAGGTCTGTAAACCATTGTGTTGTCATTATTTTATAGCATTAGATTAATTTTGATCATCGAGTGTATATATTTGAAATGCTGATAGTCCTGGAAATAGATGTTTAGCAGCAAAAACATTAACTCGAAAATATAAGTACTTGTAAGCGGTATTTTCTACTGGAATTGTAAAATATTGTGCTGTTGAAATATAAGTGTCTGTTGTACTATATAATGTTGTTCAATCGATATCATTGTTTGATCCTTCCAATTGCCAATTATAAATTCTCCCAACACTGGAGTTTAATAGACCTCGCAAATGAAATTGCCAAATAGCAAACAGTAGGACATTTAATTTTAATCCAAAAATTTTCAACTTCTCCGTTGGCCGTCCACTCATGTCTATCAGAGAAAGCGTAATAAGGATAATTTTCAGGATAATATGCTGATGCGCTTACCTCAAACCCGGCTCGGTTATCACTTTCCCTGTAAAGTGTTGGAATATATCCAACATTATTTTTAGTTCGTTTTATACCACTAGACAGACTATCAACATAAGCTTTATTTGTCAGATCATTATAGTTAACTGAAACATATGTCGTAGTTATTTTTTTGTCTCTCATGTTTATGTTGCCTGTCACTGGTCCACCAGATTTCTTAAAATATGGGGTAAATTCTTCCTTTCACTGAGCATAACTAATAGCATCGGCATCGGCTTGTGGGGAGGTTGTTGGTAGTCCAGTTATATTTGAGTTAATACTCATTGCAAGGATACCTGTCATTGTGTCACCGGTTTTGTTAAGTTTATTATCGTCAACAGATTTTAGTTGTGCATAACTTACAGCTTGTGTTTGATTTAAATTTTCTGGCGGATATACAGTTTCTAAACCTAACACTCGTCGACCTGACATATCTAAGTTACCGCTTAAAGTTCCGCCTGTCAGGTCGACGGATTTTAGTTGTGCATAACTTACAGCTTGTGTTTGATTTAAGTTTTCTGGCGGATATGCAGTCTCTAAATTTATAATTTTTTTACTCGACATGTTAATATTGCCTATAACCGTTCCGCCGATTTTATCAAGTTTATCCACATACCTCAACTGTGAATAACTTACCGCTTGTGTATGATTTAAGTTTGCTGGTGGATACCTGGTCTCCAAATTTATTATTTTTTTCCCTGACATATCTAAGTTACCGCTTAAAGTTCCGCCTGTCAGTGGCAACTTATTATCGTCAACAGATTTGAGTTGTGTATAACTCACCGCTTGAGTTTGATTTAAGTTCGCTGGTGGATATCCAGTCTCTAAATTTATAATTTATTTCCCTGACATATCTGAGTTGCCGCTTAAAGTTCCGCCAGATTTATCTAGTTTATTACCGTCGACGGATTTTCGTTGTGCATAACTAACAGCTTGTGTATCAACAACATTTTTTGGCGGATACTCTGTTTCTAAATCTATTACTCGCTGATTGGACATGGACAGGTTTCCTGTCATTTTATCTCCATTTTTTTTAAACATCCGGATAAATCAACAGTTCCGTTTGTTATTGTTGTACTTACAGCTGATGAATCTCCTAATGTTGTTCCAAATTTTGTATAATAGCTCATTATTTATTTAATATAACATAAAATTGTTAACATTAGTCAGTTTAATATAACATAAAATATATAACAAACAATGGCAAAATCGTCGATATTAAATTCTGATGCTGAGCGGTTGGTGAAACATAAACATAACAATGAACTTCCAGATTGTCATTATCTTATTGTTGGACGAACTGGATAGGGAAAAACAAATTTGCTTATGAATTTACTACTGGGCGATAATTTTAACTACGATCGAGTTTATATTTATACAATTAATCCCCAGCAAGATAAGTACGAGCTACTTAACGAATATAATAACAAACTTCGTGATGATCTTGATGCTGGTGAAGATTTTTTTATTATCGAATAACCAGAAGAACGTGTTCCAGTTAATCAACTTGATTCGTCCGAACATAAGATAGTAGTTTTTGACGATATTCCGTTAAATAATGAAGAGATGAATAAAATAAGATCATATTTTTCACTGTCACGCAATAAAAAATGTAATTCTGTTTATTTAGCCCAAGGTTTTTATAATGTTGACAGATTTATTCGGCGAAATACTGGTTGTTTTATATTATTTCCGGGACTGGACAATGTTGACGTTAGAAATATTGCAAACGAGCAATGTGGTGATGTGACAAAAGATAAATTTATCGAACTTTATCATAAAGCGACAGCGGATAAATATAACTTTTTCTTGTTCTATAAACTTTCACATGATCCAACTAAAATGTTTCGTTGTTGTATTGACAGTTACTTGCAGTAAGTTTTTGTTTTATACAAAAATTTATATATATATTAATAAAATGGAAAGGCAAGCAAAATACAGAAAACACATAGAAAATCTGACAAAACGTGTTCACTCTAAAGCTGAACTTAGACAGATGATTCAACAAGCACGACGTGGCCAAGTGGCTGCAGAGGAAGCAGTAGCAACAGTTCTCAAACCAGTTACTGAAGCACTACTTGGGAAACAACTTGAAACTAAACCGTTATCAGAAGAAGAACTTAAGCGACTACAGGAAAAAGGTTTAATCGGACTAGTTAAAGAACAACAAGAAGCAGCTGCTGAAAAAATTATCGCCAGATCTGACGAAGAAAGAAGAAGATTAGGTGAGGCACTTGTAAGAAATATTGCTGATCCTGCTGCTAGACGAACTGAACTAAATCGACTGATTAATAATCCACTTTTACACGAAAGAAGATTATCAGAATTAACCTCACATGAAATTAGGATTGCTTTGGGAAAAATATCAGAAAAAATAGAGGATATTGAAAAAGGACAAGAAAAATTTGGAGAGTTAACAGTAAGGTTTTTAAATGTTGAAGAACAAAGACGATTTTAATGAGAAAAAGCATATAATAAAATAACTGATGCTGATTATCGTGAATTTTTAAAAGAAAATGATCTAAATGACATTGATAATATAAAAACTTGGTTGAGAGAAAGGTATGATAAACTTATTAATGATTTAGATAAAATGATGACAGATGGTCAAAAGTCTAATATTGAATTAGAAACAACTAATGATGAATATCATATGACTGAACTTTCTGATAAAATTAGAGCCGATGTTATTGCTAGCGTATTTAGTAGAACAGCTACTGAAAATAGATACACAGGGTTTGGTAAAAGTTGGAATTTTCATGAGAAATTTAAAATAAATGATGAAAATCGAATAAAAAATGCTAAAAACTAAAAAGTACACTTAGAACTGATAGACCAGAGAGCACACAATTTCCAGCAGAGGTTGAAATACCACTAGTTGTATTACTAGCGGAAACTGAAAGTAAAGAGAACATTAAAAAATGACATCAGATAAAATAACAAAATATGAATACGATATTTTAATGAAAGAAAAAAATATTAAAGATGTTGATAATATTAATAAATGGTCACGAAATGAATATGATGATTTTATTAAAAAATTAGATGATATTTATAACGATGGAACGAAAGCTTATGATAAAATTGACGAAGCTAAAGGAGATGATCTTAAAACATTTTATGAACAAACTAGAAATGGTGTTATTGCCAGTAATTTAATATCTACGGCGAAGAAATTTAGATCTGGAAAATCCAAATGTGTAAATTTTTATGATGAATTTGAATTTGATGAGAATATTCGCACGAATAAAAAGACTGGAACAGGTGTAAAAATATATACATCAACTGCCGAAATGATAGGCAGATTAATGCTGTTGATATCATCAAAGGAAGCCGGAAATGTTGGCGCTGAAATTGATAATGAAATTATTGATATACTTGATCATTTAAGATCGGACAATTTATTGACATCTGACGAATACAAAACATTATATAGCGATTTAATATAAATCGCAACGACTTAATTTTGTAAAAATATAATAAATAACAATGTCAACAACATTATTACTAGACTCTAGTAAGGCCGTGATAGCTAACGCGAAAGAGAGCGCAAATTCTTCAGTAAATTATATTCCACCGGTACAACTTGATACTGAAAAACAGTATGAAATTGGACTAATTTCCTGTACATGTTGCCATTCCATGGCTAACTTAAAAACTGGTGTCAATGATGAATTTAAGTTTTATTCTATCTCCGACAAAGCCTATGGGTGGTTTATAGTTAAAATTCTACAAGGAGCCTACAACATAACTGATTTAAATAAGACGATACGCGAATTAATAACATATGTAGATACAGGAGTCGCTGACAATTTTGAACGAACACCAAGTTATAACACTTTACGCGCCAGAATAATATTAACAAATAATTTTGAAGTAGATTTTTCATCAGCAAAAAGCATAGCGTCGCCTATTGGATTTACTCACAGGAAATATGGATCAATCACAGAACAAACTGAAACATATGACGGTGACCTGCCAGTAAATATAACCGACGTATATACAATACTGATAAATTGCTCCATTGCATCTGGACCTTACTCAGCCCAGAGCAGTAAAGGACAAACGATATATAGTTTTTCGCCAGATGTTCCACCGGGATCGCTCATGCAAATTAGTCCGCGGCAAGTTATTTATTATCCGCTAAATGTTGAAAATCAAATGACGAGTATAAATATGCAGTTGACAGATCAATCTGGACGACAGCTGATCTGAATAACGAGGTTGTTACTTATTATTTACACTTACGCACACAATAGCTTTGCTATCGACTTCGGTTTTATGCAACCTCAGATATAATGAAACAAAAAAAAAATTTACCTAAGAAAAAGTATTGGTGGAATTTTGGGAAATATATTTACTAAAATTATTGAAAATGTTCCGGGAATCGCGCATAAAGTTGCACCAATTGCACTTGACGCGTCAAAAGCTTTTGCAACTGGAGCCGCATCTGCTGCTGGAACTGCGGTGGGACAAAAAATAACTGATAAAATTAAAGGCAATCCACAAAGTGGATCACCACCGACAATCAAACAAGTTATATCAGAAATCACTCCAACAAAAGAAACTCAACGTGCTATGATAACAACAACAAAAAAACTTTTATCACCAAAGGGCGAGCAGATTATACAAAAGTTAATATCTAAAGTAACAGCGCCGCAATAAAATTGTTACCGTTAGAAATTGTTATCTTTAGAAAATTATGTAATCTAATAAATAAAAAATGTCTGCAAAAATTATCTCGATTTAACAGAAAGTTATGACGCCGACAACACCGTAACAGAATTTGAATATATTGAGTATCTCGACGAAAATTCTAATGAGCCAAATAAAGCTGGTGTCAGAACATTTAATACCAGAGATGAAGATGTGTTTTTATTACCTCACAAGACAATGTTGGAAGTTTGTGGTCAGATTATGACAGTAGCTAATCCGCCTGTTGCAATTGCAGCTAACGCAGAAGTAGCTCTTATAAATGATGGCTGGTGTTTATTTAAAAGTGCCAGACATCAGCTGGCCAATCAAACTGTTGAGGATATCTCAAGTCACCTGCAAGTTGGAAGTACAATCTTAAATACTATTTCGTTTTCCGACGATTACTCCAAATAAAGTCATACTGCATGCATGATTCTGTATAAAGCCAATATTTCTATGTTAATGAAATTTTGAAGTTTGATTCACGTAATATGATCTTTCTAAGCTGCAGAGAAACAAGGCCGAAAAAGGCTGCATGAAAACCACTTTAAATCTTATAAAGGGTCATATTTCATCCAGGATTTTGTCAATATAACTGTGATAATATCATCGACTTTTTTCCAACAACCTGAAGGTCGAGGCTTATTCCATACTATAAGTGCAAGCAACCTACAATGTTTGCTCCAGGTCTGTTATGCAGAACTAATGTTATTGTGTTGAGACCGTTATTTCCATCAGTCCCAATGACCTTTGCCTTTAACGTTTTTGACTTCGAAATAAATAAGCTCCTTCCTTGCCCCAAATGCAAGACATCCACTTGGTTTAAGTGAGGTATTAATGTAAAACTAACGTTATTGCGTAGAAACCATTTTGATGTTTTCCGACCCAGTGAGCTTGACCTTTGCCATTTGGACTCCAATATTTTCTCCTGCCCTCAGGGGTAAGCCATCCACAAATTTTGGTAAAAATAAATGGAGAACTGAAGTTATTTTGTGGAAGCCACTTGTCTTTACTCAGCCACATTGATCTTGACCTTTGATTTGTTGAGCCTCATATCGATAGAATTCTTTTATACCCCATGTGTAACCCATCCACAATTTTTTTTTTTACTAAAGATGGTGAAAAACTGGAGTTATTGTGCGAAAACGAAATAATTATTAGGCTGACAGATAACATCACAATATAATGCACTCTGACTCGGGGGCTGGGGCGTAAAAAGTAAATTTTCTATTTTATTTATATTTGTACGAAGTAAATAATCAATCACAAATGTATATATGCGTTTCATGAGCAAAGATTGCTTGCAGTAGCTTAGTAAGATATTTTCTGCTCACCCCGAGCAGCAGAGAGGGTGAACAGACCAATTTGCCTGAGACCTTATTTATGAAAAATAAAGCTTCGTACGAAAATGAAATCTCAACGTCAATAACGTTAACCAGCACCTCTAACTTTGCCTCGTAGGAAACCCTGTTGGGTTAGCTTGCTATGTTATTGCGATAACGAATTTGTATTTCATCGTTACGTGGTCGCGTTTACGTGTTGGTCACTTTTGTTGGTCGCACCCTCTCTGCTGCTGTGGTTTTTATCCAAATATTGTATCGAGTCCGTTACGACGTTATCTTGACCTCGGATCATGTAAATTTATTGTTATAAAACCAAACGGGGTAGCTTGTGCTTTTGAAAAAAAGTGTTTGAATTTAATCATATCCATGCCCCCTGAACAACAAGTATAATAAATATTTTGCAGCGTATGATTATCAACTCCGTTAAACACAATTAAAATATTACAGTTATCTCTGATCACTTTAGGTATTTGTGTATAACGCTGTGTAACATAAATCACGTCTGTATTTTTATGTCTACCTCGAGAAAATATCCTAGCTGGATTTGATTGTTTGTCCAGCATAACATCATCGTATACTACTAAATTATTAATACTTCCATCCAGATCATCTACAGATGGCGCTTCATCAATATCAGTGATAAAATCAATAACGTCACTGTCTTCATTTAACGATATTGCATTTTCATTAAAATCGTTAAAAACTTCATAGCATCGCTGATCATCCACAGATGGTGCTACTAAATAGAATTTATCCCACTTCAGCCATCTCATTATCAGATTAAGTAATAATTGCGTCTTACCTGATCCAGATGGACCTATTATTATCATCCTGATAGAATTCGGTAGCGCTGGGTGATGTTTTCCTGGCTCTTGTTTTCGTGGCAGGGATAAACAACAATTATTTCATGGTGACTGCGTCACCGGTGACGTAAGTCACTACTGAGGTCTCTATAATTGTGGTGGAAACGCCACAATCATTATAATATTATTATGAAAATGTGGTGTTTCAACAACAACGATAGAAGCATCAGAATAGGCAAATGACTGTTGTTGGACCATTAGTGGAAGTGTGCATTTCATAATAAAATATATAATGATTGTACACTTCCACTAAACAATCATAGTCACCGTCAAATAATTGTTGGTGAGTGGCGCCACATTGTCATGGTCGGTCAAAGAAAATATTTTTTTTTGTTTTACGATGACGAAGTTATTTCATCTTTCGTTGAAATATTGCAACGGATTCAGTATCTGCTGTTGCTTCGATGATATTTAATATTTGCTGGTTATCAACGCCAATAAAATATAACGGTTCTGCGTGAGTTTTATCATCGCGAGATTCACCAACGATTAATATATCGAATTTATTAAAATTCCTTTTGTCGATTTCATTTATCGTCGTTGCGCTCTTCTACGATAATTATACCAACCTTTGATAGATCACGCTGAATACATTTATTGTGTAATCGCCGCCTCGTTCGTTCATTGCGAGATTTTTTTATGACGGTTTGTAATCGTTGAGACTCGGCAAATGCACTTCTGTCGTTGATTCGTAGCGCATTAATGCCGTTAATGCTAGTTCGTGATATTTTACATCGCGGTGCGGCGTGTTCAGCTAAACGATAGTCGGGATTATCCTTGAGAAATATAATTTTTTCTTTCATATTCTATTATAATAATTAATTATCTAAATGATGTTTATGTTTAATGAGAAAAATTATTATTCTTTTTTAGCAAGAATTCATTAACGGTCAGCGGATTCTCCTTAACAATATGATATTTCGGCGATCTGGTTTTATAATATTTCAACATGGATCTATATTTGTGCCCGCCGCAACATCTACAAATCTGCATTGAACCTTTTGTTCCTCGTCCACATCCTATACACGGTCGTGGACCTGTAGAATCTTTTCTGATATATTCATTATGAGGGCCGCAATATTTTCCGTAACAACACCGCCCACATGTTTCCGCGGACCCCATCATTAACCAGGCGCATTTATTCTTTTGTACAGACATCGTTTATATAAATATTTTTTATTTTTCAATTAAACGAATAGTGTTACGTATAATGAGCGAAAAAAAAAAATTAGCACCTTTGACGTTGATATATCCACGGCCGAACAATCGTGCGATATATCTCACAATGAAATTCTAAATGATCATTGTTGTGATGTCATCTGCTGGTTTGACAATTGTCCGCGGGCTGATCCTGAATTATTTTATTGGAAGCCGCGTCCAGTCGAACCACCGCCCGCAGATTTAAGCGAAGACGAGTATCATGACCGTCTCGATGAAAAGCTCTTTGATGGACCACACGACTACGTCATTGAGGATTTTTCGACGACTCCACAGGAAAAAGTAACTGACGTTGCCAAATACAGTTATTGGCACTTGTGCGAGTACTATTCACTGTTCGATGAAACTGTTTGGCACTCGGAGAAGAAACACGCCATTAAGAATTTTACTTTGCTCGGCAGTCTACATGAAAAAGCCGCACAAGGGATTATTGTTCAGCACTTTGATAAATTCTTCGTGTTCCCGTCCGATGATTGCTTTGATAAGTTCGCGGGGGAATTCACCGGACAATCGTCCGTCACAGAAATTATTCCAAAATTCCGATTAAGATATCCTGTGTTCGATCTTGATACGAAATTCATTCGTGAATATGTCGTGTACAATACAGGTCGAACTGAATTCAGATCGACCACGGAAAAAATAAACACCAGCGACATCATTGATTACTTTTCAGCGTTGTGTGATTGTCAGCGCGATCACGTATTCGTGTTTGAAACAAATACTGGCTATCATGTTCGCTGTAAATGTGACCCGGTAACATTTCATCGACAACAAGAACTGACCGACATCGCCATAAAAGATAAAAATCCGCAGTGGAACATTGATCGTCAAGCTGGCCTGTACAGTATTAAGTTGACCGGGACAAAATCACATAAACCAGGAAAAATTACTTCGTATAAACGATTAATATCTCACAGCGACAATTTTTCAGCGTCCGAATTATTAACGTGTCCATGTGAGATTCAGCCGCGATATGTGCTTGTCGACAGTGACAATGTCATCGACAATAAAATCATTATTGGCCACGATGACATTTCTAAGGAAAATCTTGAACGGATTTCAATCGCGCTGACAGGAGAACCAGATCAGTTGATGATGATTGTAAATACGTCCCTGAATAGATTTACGATATCACGACGACCAGGACATGTTTGTAATATTTGTGAGCGACGATACGGCTACAATTACGTTCACAACTTCATCGAGGACAAATGCGACAACTGCCTTGTATACGTCAATGATGATCATTATTCGATTTGTTGTCCAAGATCGACGGGAAAACAGATTACGCTACCAATCGACGGTGACACCGTTGAAGAACAGATTGAGAAAATCATCGCTGGAACATCCAACAACACTGAACTTATACGTGCGGCTGAACAACTCCCCGTGGATAAATCAGGAAAAAGAATCATGAACAGAAAATATTTAAAATATTTAGTATCGGCCCGGCGCAGATGTCATTAGCCTGGATATTTTCGTGAACGAAATCCAGATTATTCGTATACTGCACTGCCCCAACATGAATCAGGTCCAGGTTGTGTAATAATTCCCGACGAAGACTATTTGGATGGTTCTGCATGTGGCATGGGAAAGTCAGAAGCAGCATGGAAATCAATAAAAAAAACCCCATCAATCCGTGATCTGTATCAGTTACAGAAAAACAATTACGGAAAAAGTTACATCCGACTACGGCATAGAATCGTATTCTGATATCACCGGTGATATCGCGTTCGCACCGAATGCTCGGCGTCGTGTTGTTATCCAGTGGGAAAGTCTACACCGAATAAAAGGTGTTCCAGACGTGATCATCATAGACGATTGGCATGGGATTCAACGACAACAGTTCTCTTCAGTGAAACACAGTCGAGAACGATGGGACAAATTCGGGGGATTAGTCGTGGCTTGTAAGCGATTAATTGTCCTTGACGCGGATGCTAACGATGACGATCTGATATTGTTCACGTAATAAAAAATGTAATTCTCTTTATCTCGCTCAGAATTTTTATAATGTTGACAGATTTATTCGGCGAAATACTGGTTGTTTTATAGTATTTCCTGGACTTGACAATGTCGATGTTAGAAATATCGCGAATGAGCAATGTGGTGATGTAACAAAAGATAAATTTATTAAATTATATCATCAAGCGACGGCAAATAAATATGACTTTTTTTATTTGATAAATTAACAAATGATACAAGTAAAATGTTTCGATGCTGTATTGAAAAATATCTACAGTAATTTTTATAGAAAATAGTATATAATTAATGGAGAGACAAGCAATGTACAGAAAACATATAGAAAATCTAAAAAAAAACTTGTTAAATCTAAAGCCGAACTTAGGCAGATGATCCAACAAGCACGACGTGGTCAAGTGATTGCAGCAGAAACAGCAGCAGCCGCTCTCAAACCAGTTACTGAAGCTTTACTTGGAAAACAACCTGAAACTAAGCCACTGTCAGAAGAAGAATTTAAAAAAAATACAAGAAAAAGGTTTACTAGGATTCATTAAAGAAGAACAAGAAGCGGCTGTTGGAAAAATTATTGATAGATCTGAAGAAGAAAAAAGAAAATTAGCCGAGGCACTTGCAGCAAATATAGCTAATCCTGTTGCAAGACAAGCTGAAAAAGATCGGCTGATAAATAATCTACTGGAAATACAACAAAGATTAGCAGAAGCAGCAGTAGTTAGACCAATTAAAAGATAGTTAGAAAGAAGAAGAACTTAGAAGAGAGAGGAACATAGAAGAAGAAAGAAAAAGATTTGAATATGATTTAGAAAATATAAATAGCAAAATAAAAGATGACGAATATAGAAATTTTAATCAAATATATGAGAACTTTAAGAATGTGAAAGCATACGATGTTAGCTAAGATGATTTTAAACCCGATGAAAAAATTGAAGATATAGAAAACATAAAAAAAGAGAGTGAGAAGCATCTCAACAATGTAGTTTTAGAAAATAGACATTACTATGATAGCATTAAATTATATCGACATGGAATTATCGCTGATCTTTATATTAAGGCTATTAATAATATAAAAGGTAACATATACAAACATCACAATCGTAGCTTAATTAACGAAGCAAAATCAATTGATGAAGTACAAGAAAAATATATGTTTTTTAGACCAGGTCCTATGACGATGGCTGAAGAAGATTTACAAAAATCAGTCGAGGAAGATAATGAAACTTATCGTAAAAAATATAAAAACCAAGCAAAACAAGAAATAATGTTATCAGAATATTTTGCTTTTATGGAAGATTATAAAATTTCTGACGTTGATAATATGTATAATTGGAAAGAAGATGAATACGAAGATCTCATTAAAAAATTAGATGATATCATAGCAAAAGGTAAAGGCGCTTACAAAAAAAAATTGGTACAGCTGAAATAAAAGATGTTGAGGAACTTTATAACAGAGCTAGAGATTTTACTGTTGCTGGTGTTTCTAAAATTACTGCAAAAAAATTTAGAGATAAAAAATATGTTGAAAAAGGATACGATTTTAAAAATTTATTTAAATATTATGATGATGATCGCTTAAAAAACTTTTAGTAAAAGAAAGAACTAAAACAGGAACAGGAGTTAGAATATTCGCATCAGTTACTGAAATGATTGGCAGATTAATGTTGTTGATATCATCAAAAGAAACTGGAAATGTTGGTGCTGAAATTGACAATGAAATTATTGACATACTTGATAATTTGAGATCGGAAAATTTATTAACATCTGACGAATACGAAATTTTAAATCGCGATTTAATCGCGGCAATTGAATTTTATAAAAATACAATAATAAATGTCAGCAACATTATTACTAGACTCTGGCCAATCTGATAAAGATAGCGCAAATTTTTATGTAAAGTATATTCCGCCAATACAATTAGATCCTGAAAAACAATATGAAATTGGACTAATTTCCTGCACTTGTTGGAATTCTATGGCTAATGTAAAAACTGGAGTAAATGATAATTTTGAATTTACTATTTGTCATATTCCAGGAGAAGCATCACCTAAATATAAAGATTTTAAAATTCCACAAGGAGCTTATAATATTACCGACCTAAATAAAATAATAAAAGAATTAATAACAAAAAATGGAGGTGTAGCTGATAATTTTGAGCTTACATCAAATTATAATACGTTACGCGCCAGAATGACATTAAGACATGTCAGTTTCTTTCACCTCGCCAACGAGTATTGCACCACTGATAGGATTTCACCATGATATTTATGTTGCTATTATTCCTAATAAAAAATTTACATATGACGGTGAACTGCCAGTAAAAATAACTGATGTAAACTCAATATTAATAAATTGCTCTATTGCATCTGGATCTTACTCAGCTAAGGGTAGTAAAGAACAAACGATATACAGTTTTTCACCAGACGTTCCACCAGGTTCTCTTATGCAAAATAGTCCACGTCATATTATTTATTATCCGTTAAACGTTGAAAATCAAATAACAGAAGTAAATATGCAATTGACAGATCAGTCAAGACGACAACTGGATTTTAACAACGAGGTTGTTACTTATTATTTACACTTACGCGAACAATAGTAAACATATTTTCTCAGAAAATCTAAAAGATTTGACAATAAAATTATGCAGCCTCAGATAAAATGAAACAGAGAAAAAAAGTTTATAGAAGAAAAATAGTAGGAGGATTTTTGGGAAATATATTTGCTAAAATTATAGAAAATGTTCCAGGAATAGCTCGTAAAATTGCACCAATTGCACTTGACGCATCAAAAGCTTTTGCAATGGATCTGCATCTGCTGCTGGAACTGCTGTGGGAAAAAAATAGCTGATAAAATAAAAGGCGATCCACCAACAATCAAACAAGCTATTTCAGAAATCGCACCAGCAAAAGAAACTCAACGCGCAATGATAACAACAACAAAAAAACTTTTATCACCGAGAGGAGAACAAATTATAAAAAAAATAATATCTAAAGCAACAGCGCCACAATAATTTTATATAACCTAATAAATAAAAAAGTGTCTGTAAAAAATTATCTCGATTTAGCAGAAATTTATGACACAGACGACACGGTAACAGAATTTGAATATGTTGAATATCTCGATGAAAATTCTAACGAACCTAATAAGGCTGGCGTCAGAACATTTAATACTCGAGACGATGACGTATTTCTACTTCCTCACAAAGCAATCTTGGAAGTTCATGGCCAGATTATGACAGTAGCTGATCCACCTACCGCAATTGCAGCTAACGTAGAAGTAGCTCTTATAAATGATGGCTGGTGTTTATTTAAAAGTGCTAGATATCAGCTGGCCAATCAAACTATTGAAGATATTTCAAGTCACTTACAAGTTGCAAGTACAATCTTAAATACTATTTCGTTTTCTGATGATTACTCCAAATCAACTGAAACTAATATGATATGGTTTAGAGATACTGGAACTGGTTTGTCAGGTGTTTTTGCATCAGCTGAAATTTTTTCAGGAGTACCTATTTTAGTTGTCGGAGCTAATGCTGGTGCAAATTCTGATATTGTAAGAGCTTTTCTTATTGCTAATGCTAATTTTTTAAATATAATACACTAGCTGCAGACGCTAATGCAGACGCTGTAAGGCCCATACTTATTGTAGCTTGTAATAATCTTGGTACAAGACCACCAGCAGGAGATGCTGATGGAACTGCAATGTTAAATCATATTGATAATTTATTTACTATAAGAAATACACGTTATAATGAGGGTTATGTTAAGAGAAAGGCACTTGCAGAAGTTTCACATCAAATTACAATGATGCTGCCGTTAAGTACAATATTTGGCTTTTGCAGGGACTATAATAAAGTATTTCGTGGAGTTAAACATACGCTTATTTTAGATCGATCAGAACAAAATGATTGTTTATTTCGACTTGGCGGAGCTGATGTACAATTTATCATAAACAAA
Organism: Megalonaias nervosa; assembly: GCA_016617855.1. Lineage (NCBI taxonomy): Eukaryota > Metazoa > Mollusca > Bivalvia > Unionida > Unionidae > Megalonaias > Megalonaias nervosa. The sequence continues at coordinate 3,114 of JAECUM010056290.1, read as the reverse complement.
CCTGCGCTGTGGATGCCACGAATAACACCGACAGTTTCAAAATCGCTCGAATTAGATGATATTCTTAAAAACCGCACAAAGAAAATTCATTTTCAGCAATATAAAATATATCAAACAGCAGTTCCAAATGCCACAGACTACACATGGCGAGTAACAACAACGTCAACTGAACAAAAGCCACGGCAATTATTTGTTGTATTTCAGCAACAAGCACGACGTGGTAACCATCAACAAAATAATGCCATATTTGATATGCTAGAATAAATTCAAAACAATATCCAGAGCGAGCGATAGAATGTAATTTTGCAGATGACGCTAATAAAAATATTACTCCACCTTACATGTATCTGCTCGACGCATTGCAAAAATATCAAGATGTTGGAGACGGATCTCAGATATCAGTAGAGGAATTTCATACACTTTATCCGATATTTTATTTTGATGTTAGTAAGCAAAATGAAAGAGATGTAATTTTAACTGCTGATATTGAAATTACTTGGACATTAGGAGCAGTTCCAGTGGCGCAGTTGTACGTGTACGCGTTAGTGATCAGCGACAGAACTATTACGATTGACTTTATCGAAGGTAAAATGTCGGTACAAGTTTAATCTGTAACTTTAATAATAAGATGACAAAATATATTATAAAACAAATATATTTGACTGATGGTCAAGTTAAAAAATTAGCAGCTGCTGTTGCAAAGCAGAGGCAGGTTTCATTAAAGGTCGACCCTAAAGCAGGGGTTTTAGGTACTTTAACAAAATAAATGTTAACCAAAAAAACAAGTAAATAAGTATAACTGCGGAAAACCTTTTGTTTTAAATTTAAGTACTGCACGAATAACTGCGATGGTAAAACAAGGTGGTTTCTTCGGTCCAGCACTATCTGTAATGGCCAGAACGTTACTACCTAAAATTTTGCCAGTGTTAGGTACATTAGGATTAGCAGCAGCGTCTGGAGCAGTATCTGGCGCAACGAAAAAAGCAGTTGAGGGTCATGGAATAAAGAAATTTTTTATCTAAAGATAAATATAATGCCTAAACGAAAAACAGCAAAAAGAAAGACAACGACGAAAAAAAAAGACACGACCGAGGAGAAAAGGTGGATTTATTCCAATAGCTCCATTACTAGCAGGATTGGCGGGAAGTCTATTGCCAGGTCTGTTAGGACGAGGACTAATGTTGCCAGGAACAAAGAGATGAAGTCGGCCGCGTTAAGTAATTTTGATATACTTGACAAACTAAAAAAAGTAAAACATTTCAGTGGAGTTTATTCTAAAGATGAACTTATAACGCTAGAAACGCCAGGTTCGTGCGTTATAAATATACAAGATTTTAATGACGGATCTGGCACACATTGGGTAGCTGTTTGTGATAACAATTATTTTGACTCGTTCGGAATTCCACCAAGTGACGCAATAAAAAAATATATGAGTAGAATTCAAGAGACGAAGTCTCTTGCGAAAATAATAAATTATTCGTCTAATCAAATTCAACCAGTTGGAACTTCCGCTTGTGGATATTATTGCGTAATGTTTATTAAACAGATGACCGAAAATCCAGATTTTTTAAAGTTTATTTTGCAATTTGACAAACAACCTTCTCACGCTAATGATGAGATTGCATTGAACTTTTACAAAGTTTAAATTTTATCTAAACTCACTGATATATAATGTCAGCATATTGTCTTAAGTGTAAAAATAAAACAGAAAATAAAGATGAAAAACAGAAAAAAACAAAAAATAATAGAATAACGCTGAAAAGTATTTGTGCAATCTGTGGAAAAAGAAAAAGTATGTTTTTAAAGAAATTATCGTCAACAACAAAGTTGTCCGGAGCGGGTTGCCAGGAGATTATTTTAGTAGATGATTAATAAATAATGACATGCGAGTGCGATTGTGATAGAGATTTATGTCTTGAGCAAAATAAAATTGTTACATATTGTCAGAAATGCAACAACAGAGAAATAATTGGAACAGGTATAGATATACATAAATTTACTGGAAAATTGCCGAAATCAAAAGGCGGTTGGACATTGCCAGGCCATAAATATACTGGACCTTATAATCCTCTTGATAAACAACTTGACGAAAACGATAATCCTCTGCCAGGACAAGAGCCTTACAATCAAGTTGATGCAATAGCGATGCGCCATGATATCTGCTACAGAGATATTGAACGTCCAGACAACGAACAAAATAAACACAGCTGCGATAAGTAAAAGTTAGACGAACTTCGTGATATGACACTGTAAATATGCGAGAACGTGTTCATCGAAGGATGGTTCAGGGTTTTATTGGAGCAAAATGTAAATTAGGTCTCGGAAAAGAATTACATGATGATCTTGCCTCAGAACTACTCAAACCTAAAAACAAAAAGTTTCCGCGACGTAACGTTGTCGCAAATGCTGTCGATGACATCTGGGCGATAGATTTAGTTGATGTCTCAAATCTTGCTCAGTTTAACGATAACAAGAGATATCTTTTTAATGTTGTAGATGTTTTTAGTAAATACGCGTTCAGTATACCCGTTTCGGATAAAACAGGAACATCGATGACTGATGCATTAAAACAAATTATTGTTAACACGGAAAGAAAACCAAATAGAATCTGGACTGATCATGGAGCAGAATTTTTTAATTAAAAATTTGAACAGTTTTTAGAGCAAAATAACATTAAAAAATATGTCACAGGAAATGGGGGAAAAAGCGTCATCGCTGAAAGATTTAATCGCACACTCAACGAAAAAATACACAAATATTTAACAGCTAAAAATACGAGTAAATATATTGACAATTTACAGAAAATTGTTGACGAGTATAATAACACGAAGCACAGATCCCTTTCGCTAGGCAAAAGAAAAATGTCGCCAAACGACGCGATTGCAAATCCAATATTAGCAAACGAAAATATGTACCGCAGACATAAATTTAAAGTTGGTGTTAGAATTTCTCTGACGAAAAAAACATTTGAGAAAGGATATATTCATAACTGGAGCGAAGAAGTATTTGTTGTTGATAAAGTACTTTTAACAATACCAGTTACATACTCGTTGAAAGATTTATTAGGTGAACCTATAACTGGCATTTTTTACGAGCAAGAACTTCAGAAAACAG
>JAECUM010056289.1:0-11418 GCA_016617855.1 Megalonaias nervosa | reverse complement strand
TCTAGCTCTCTAGGTGAATACAGATACCTAAAAAAAATATTTCTGAGTGGATCAAACGGTTACGATTGTGAAATTAGTTTTTTAATAAGCCAGACAGAGTTATTTTCGATAACTGGTTTTACTCAGATTGCATGAGTGATTTCATTATTCAGTGCTGCTTCGATAATTGAATACTTGTTACCCATTCATGAGATCGTTGAGGCCTCATTAATAATTCCTGCAAGTACTGATGTCCGAATAATAGATCTAAAAGTATGCGATTAAATCATTCCACAATAGCTAGGTCACTGTATATTACCATGTCCAACCAGAACTTGCACATGTTGTTTCACCAACAGCGCATCAACCAAAATAGTCATAACCAGTATCCGCTTGTAATAATCATGGTCATGTTAATGGTGAACGTGAAAAGAATCGTTTGAGTGCATCAGAGTGTTACGTGTCTAGGCTCATACAAAAGTAACAAGAAAAGAGTGAAGCCAACAAGCTTTGTAAAATTTAACAAACAATTTATTTCCCTAGAAAAACAAGGTAAAAATGAGAAAAAGGACTTACCGTTTACGAATCAAATCCAAAATTAAAAAATATAAGTCCTATCAATAAAAGTTTTAAGTGAATAATAATAATAATATTGAGGACTTCGTATATCGCCTAATCTTTAGAAGCTCTAAGCGCTTTACAACATTTGACAACACTTAAAAAACATATATAATGATATGATTACAAAAATAAAAACAAACACCACGAAATTAGAAACAGAAAACATGCTGTAAATATTTAAGGTAAAGATACATTATAAGGATACATTATTAGGTCTTTAAGTCTGTTCTTGCAGTTGAAATAGGTGAGTTTTAAGAGCGCTCTTGAATGAGATCACTGTGTCTATGTGTCTAAGTTCAGTGGGCAATTCGTTCCACGTTGATGGGCCCTGGTATGCAAAAGAACGTTATCCATATGATTTCATTTTCATAGTGGGAATAATGAGAATACGATTTTCAGAAGAGGAGCGTAAGTATCTTGCTGGTGTGTACACATGGGTGAGGTCGGATAGGTATGTTGGACTGGAGCCCATCAGTGAAACGTAGCACAGAGAACAAATTTTGTGTTTAATTCTGGATCGAATGGATAGCCAGTGTAGGGTACAGAGCAGGGGGGAGGCATGCTCTGATCGTGGTACTCTAAGGATGATCCGAGAAGCTGTGTTTTGAACTTTTTGAAGTTTCTGGAGTAGATATTGAGACGAACCAGACATGGTTGAGTTACAATAGTCCAGTCTTGAAAGTACTAAGGAACACACAAGTGTTTTAGTGGCATCAACTGAAAGATACTTGCGAATGGAGCTGATGCGTCTCAGCTCAAGATATGCAGCCTTGAATATGTTCATGACATGCTGGTGCAATGGGAGAGTACTGTCGAGAGTAACACCTAGGTTTCGTACTGACTGTGTGAATTTAATGTTGGTGTTGCTGATATTTATTGTCTGAGGTAAAGGATGTGAATGAAAAAGTCTTTTCACAGTTCGAATCCCGATGAAATTGAAGATGGAAGGCAATGACGTCTTCGATGGTCTGCTTTGTCCTGATGTGTCAACAGTTCTTTGTTGAATCACAAAGAGTATTATTCCAGTTTGGAATTCCGAATAATTTTCAATAAATGTCTTTGTCCAAGAATTCTGTAAGGCGCATTTATATGTGTTTTCCAGAGAAATGAATTACTACTTCCGAAAAATAAAAAAATTCAACTCAAACTGGTCACAACAAAACACCTTTGAGCTTCAAAAGTTTAGAGCACAACTCCAAAATTACTATGCCTATCTAAAACGCAAAACAGATTCCCTGATGGGGATCAAAATTTCATCCCACTGGGAAAACTAAAGATTTGTAACAATAAACAAATGTTATTTGTCGGGTGCACCAGAAATGACCTTGATTCTACTACATGAATCTTACTCTTAGAATGAATTAAAAAAAACGTTTACACCAAACTCTGTCTGATTTCTGAATCTAGATCAGCAATTAGCTACAATGTTTCAACTACTGCCTGTTTATCAGGGCAAACAGAACTGAACTGAATTTCTAAAAAAAATCAAATCCAGTAGACAAAATTATCATTAAAATAACATGTAATGGAATAAAATAAAAATAAACAAATTCAAAACTACAAATAAGTAATTAAATTACATATACATAACACAGCGACACTTGCAGAATCTTAAACGTCAGCGGCTCAGCTTTTTTTACGTGCAGCAACGAAAGTGGTTAGCACGTACTTGTGTAGTTTTCAAGTACACGATCACGTGGTAAGAAATAAGAAGTTGTCCAGATGAACCTCATCAAGTGTTTGCACATCAGATCAATTTTTTCTTGCAGAGTTGGGTAAATCTGCCACAAAGATTAACTGGACAACTTTGCCCGAGCAGCACCATGATTAACTTTCGCCGCGCTTGCTAAAATTTCCATAGCTGCTTCGCATTTCCAATACCTACGAGGACTGTAGTTTTATTTTTGATAATGTCCAGCTTTTTGTATCCATGCTTGCTTGTTTGTATCAACATAATTCACTTGTAATGGCCACCAAAAAGAATCCTGGCTTTTATAATTCATTTGATTATTAATCTTACGATTCGTTCTCGGACACACGGTCTCGCAATCGCATTTAAGTCATGGATAAGATCCACGTCTGCATGCATGAATAGTTTTTGATGCCTTATAAACAATTTCATATCGGTAACATGCATCATCAGCATGTTTTACGGGTGCTTCACCAGCCTTTGGTTGGTTTTAGAATCATGTTGTATATCAAGCCGTGTACCAGGCCCATATCAATTGTATCCAGGTATTTTCTCACCAGGATATTTACTACGTGGTATTTTTGGTAATTTTGTTAATGCGGCAGCAACATCGTCGCCGACTATTATTAAACGTGTGTTTGATTCCATCAATAGAAACTGTTTGCTCCACAGCAAACGCAAGTTCCCGCGATTGCGATTCATCCATTACTTTGAATTCGAGTTGGATTTAAAGGACGTGTGTTTGTGCAGCATCGCACGCAATATGAAGACATGATTGTGAAACACAATATTTGTATTATATGTTGTATTATTCAAGGACATCAGGTAAAATGAAATTCAACGTGATTGATTTCTCTGCACAGGTAGCACCTAAACCACGCAAGCATAGTTGTAATGGAATCAATTCCGTGCTTCCAAACTCATTGTTACTGCAGAATCAGGAAAAACTCAACTGTTCTTGAATATGATTTTAAGATCGTTAACATGAGATTGATTGTACGTGATTGCGCTGTCAAAGCGTCCACCATAAAGGAAGCGTCGTTGAGTGACAACGCCATCACCATTGATTTCTTTTCCACAACTGAGGAAGCGCTTACCACTGATGATTTGGATGCAAGTGAAAATAATCTTGGTGAGTACGACGGTGTGATACTTGAAAACCAAATATGTTAAAGAGTTTTACCATCATGAAAAATTCCAAGAGAAGATTTCACAGTGGGTTTTGAAAAAATATATTTGCACCACTGAATAAACGGACAAAAAGATCGTAGCCATGACCGCGGCACTATGGAACAAACAAAACAAAATTGCTGAAACCACTGCAGCGATGATTGGAACACAACAACAACCTGGTCCAATTAGGAGGGCACAATTGCGATTAGCACAAATATAAAAACCATCACGGGAAAGACAAGAGGATGTTGGAGAGGCATTTGCATCGCTTCCACAACAAAAACAACCTTAGTATTGATCAAAATTGGAAACATCAGTTCAAAGATTTAATGTTGTGGGATGACAAACAATATTTTATAGTCCCCTCGATTTCGCAGCTAATATACTTGATCCAAGACGATTTTAAAGAGTATATGTTGGAAACAGAAATTCGCGATCGGGTTACATCAAAAAGGAATGGGACGGATGGGTATTCAAGAAGTCTTAATTAAAATGAATATACATTATCCTATATGGAATGATTTTCAGAAAATTATTAATCTCTATAGAACCAAAGATGCAGAAAAGACCAAATCATTCTGAGATACGTTTGAGCTAACATACAGAACATTCTTTCAAAGAATCTATGAGGTTGAACGGGATACCAAAAAGAAGAGGGCGTACCTCCTGCAAAAGAAAAATATTTCTCCCAATCAGAAGAGAAAGCACGCAAACGTGGAAGCGGTCTCATTGGTTGTGCACGCAAATGTAAAACCAAAAATGCCATACCAACCAAGAGTTCAATGTGTGTCAATGGATGAATGGACTGTTTGGAAACAATTTGTGAGACAATTCGTGCGGGCAACAACACATCAGATGTTATTAATGAGGCCAGATCGATTTGTCAGCAACTGCTTACCAATGACATCATCAACAGAAAAACAGATCGTTCGTTCAGGCATGATCCTGTTGAAGACATCAGCGATGTATCTTACGACACCGACTATAAGTTCTTTGGTGATTGAAAAAGCTTCCTGTTTTGCGCGAAGTCTATGCTGCGATGCAACAGGTTCTTGTAAATACAACAAAGAGCGTTATCTCGATGATTACAATCTCATCAACGAAACCAGAATTTAAAGTGACTTTTTCTACACTTTTTACCGCTGGCAAATAGCACACATTCTAAATTGCATTAGCGTCATTGAAAGTTTATTACAGTTGGACTAATATTCGATCACAACTGTTTAGTTGTCTTGACGCGAATAAATCATTTTTACCGCAGACGGTGGCGCCACCATGGAAAATATTTAACTTCCCTACGACATGGAATCGATCAGTTTAGAAGCTCATTGCTGACCGGCAAAGACGTATAAACGTACACATTCACAGCACTGTCATTTCTATCTATTCGACACCGTATGAGGCTGACGTCAAACGGTCCTCAATGAGATCACTGTTAGGTTGACCTGACGACATTCCAGATGATAAACGATTTTAACACATGGCATTTTTCGCCTGATATTCTCAGAATTACCTCAGCGAGGCAGATCAATTTATCCTGTGACGCCATCAGTGGCAGCTATGAAGGTGGATCTTGGACAACAGGCCTTGGTGTTGAAGGCATATTGTTTGGGGTTTCATCAACTGTGGAACCAGTTGATTTGAAATCTATTACTCCCATGTGTATCTTTCATATCATAATAATTGGGTGACATATATATTCGTTTTACCTTTGTGGATGAGGTTGAGCCCATTATAGATCTTCGCAGTGAAACGTTGACGATACAACTGTGCATTAAAAATTGACATGATATTTAATATTATAAGAGTAATAAGTGGATGTGTAATAAAAGTGGGTGTTGTAGACGTCGTACGTGGATTGCACATAGGCACACCAAAGGTGCTCGCGAGATTGATTCATGCGCTGTACCAATCGCTAAATAATACGAGTCATTGATAGTATCAGAAATGTTGCGGATCCGTTCAAAAATCTTTGATCGCAAGCAGTTCAATTAATTCTAGATCGACTATAACTATCGGTGACTCGAGCACCATTGAAATCGGTTAAGCTACGGTTCACAGAAACAATGCCCGCTACGGTTAGTAAAATTATTAATGAAGCCGTGGTGTTTCAACTTACAGATCGATATAATAGTCAAAACCATACTAAAATGCCATTTGACGACTTAGTGATGGAAGTTTCTTTCCGGTTAAAGAGTAATCAGAGTAATCAGAAACCTTCTGACTAAATTTTGCTCTACTACACAGAAGCCAGTGATGTTGCACGTGCATATCACAATCTGTGGTTGTGTATGGACCGACATCAAAACACTTGTTTGCAAATTTCCCAACACGATTTTCGTGAATTATACCCGATTGATTACCTTGCATTGGATGATGTCTACTTGGTGAGACAGTCTGTTGTTGACATGTATTGTCATGTATATGCGGCTGGAGCCACTGGTTAACGATCTTATGCTGTTATACTGTTTGTCAAGACTTTGTTGTGGTAGAATGTGGGTCTTTGATGAGCTTATGGTTTTAAAAGATAATACCCTATCACAAAGTGAAGGTCGATTTTTTTCTTCAGAATCAGCAGGGGAAAATAAAAAAAAAGCTTTCTCCAACAAAATTAACTGAAAATTGTTCCAGTATGGATGACCCCATCACAACTTAATCAGATTAATGCGACCAAAGGAAATAACACCTCGGTGACATTAAAATTATCCAAATCAGAGGTGATGCCATTGCAAAAGACTGGTGGAATATTTTCATTCCTTGCAACTATTCTAGCGTTGTTAGCAGCAGCGTCTCCAGTGGTTGCAAAAGCGGCTGAGCTAGGGGCTGTCAGAACAGCGACCGAAATGGCTTTGAAATAGGCAGTTGGGGGTCATATACGAAAAGAAAAAGAAAAGAACTTCAATTACCAGGAACAAGTCGTTGAAAACCAAAAGGCAGATGTCTTCAATTACCCGGTACAACACACAGAAGAACAGATCGTCAACCATTCTTGATTTACTCGCGATAGCAAAATTAATCAAGCATTTTCGTGGCGTCTTTATGCGAAATGAGCTTGCATCGATGGTGTCACGCACACGTGAAACCAGTATTGTTAACCTGGATTTGACAACTCAGTGGGTTGCATATGTGGTGATACATAATCATTTATTGTATTTCTACTCGTATGGACTTGTACCACTAGCTGAAGTTGTTAATTATTTAAACCGACCAGGACAGTAGGCTACCATCATTTTAATCCACTATATCAATGGAAACTTGGTTGGGAGGCCACATATGAGGACATCATGTTGCTGAATTGCTGCGTGTAGTTGATGGAAGCAAAGCTTCCTCATCGCAAATCCCGTAAACACTTATTGATTTAACATTAATATAATGCAAAAGGTCTATTAATATTTACTGACGGTTCTCAGCCCAACGTGGTACTGATGTGAATTTGAGCAGGCTTTTTTCCCAAAGCGGAATGGACCGAGTTTACTAATCATATTGTTGTTTTGATATCGACCCTGGTGAGCTTGAGATATTCCAAGATCGAAATGGTAAACTTGAAACGCCTAACATCGACATTCAAGATGTTATTGTCAGGCTCAAAAGCGCTGTCGCAAAGAACCTGGCTGAGTTCACTGGAAACGGAAGAAAAAGATTCTGGAGTGTCGGTTGCTCTTATCGAAGACTATGTTGGTACTGCCATTGAACGGATGGAACAATACATAGAAAAACAGATCACAAAGGTGCCACCACCACGCGTTGTGAATTTATTTACAGAATATCTAATTCTGACCAATGAATGAGAGATAATAACGGACAATAAACTAACAATTGGTCGAATTGTCCTTGATGATGCGAATGGTAATGATGAACATAAATATAATATCTTAACGGCTCGCAGGTCTGGATCGTATTTGTATATTGTATCCGGTTATAGTGGATGGAGTCAATTAAGAGCATTAATAAGAAATCAGCCTGGTCCACGTAAGGAATCTGGACGAGTGTTGCAATATCTTTCATTTATACGACATAAAAAATGTTCTTGATAGCTCAAGATGAAATTCAGTTCGAAATATTTTACTCCTATCAATACGGCTACTTAAATGTTTTTGGCGTTTTTGTTTAAAATTATATTTATCAATACATCTAAGTACTTGAATCTGACATCAGCGGTGATTTTGTTCCACTTGTCGACGAACATCTGCGTCAGAGTGTTGTTACCAGACCCTGATATATACTCAAATACAATCTTGTTAAGAGTCAAATAGAAATTCATCGTTTAAACCATCCTAATGTACAAATACCAACTAGAGATCAGCTTGTAGTAATCGCATTAGCATGTGAATATGACCAATCGTTTAATGCACCACCAGATGTGAAAACACTCCGCGATTGTTTAACAACGACAAAGTGGAATCCATTGCAGTATCCACCCCACTTACCTTTTCCAAAGAATAGTTTACACCAACATTGAGCTAGTTAGACAAAATAGGTCTCGACTGTTATTCAGCAAGGATGAATTTGTTCGGTTAACAGTTTGGACGACGACAAGAACGATCGTTTCAGACATCATTATTTAGTTGTATAATCGGTATGGTTTTACAAGAAAAGGGTGCTAGACACCCAGAACACACAATCGCCGGGAATTTAAATATTTCCCAAGCAGATATTTAATATGATTGTATGACAGTTTCACCAGCATACAAGAGTAATTGGTTAGAAATGTGCGAACATGTTGCTCCTGATGAAGGTCGGCCTGCCAAGCAATTGTACTATGCAGTTACATTATTAATAGAAGAACTATAATGGGCCCTCAACGTTACTGACGTGAAAAAATAATGAAAGCGGAACAGTAACTGCAAAATGAAATCACCAAAAGAACCGCGCTACTTGTAAAATACAAATGTGCATATCGTTTCGCTAATTCAATTTGTGGAATCGCCGCGGCAGCAACTGTTGGACTGGATGTGGCTGGAATCACGATAACAACAACTACAATAGGTGCACCAATCCGATATGTTGTTGGGGCTATATCGATAGTATCTGTTGTTGTGGATGGTGCTGGTGAAACAATTTCATTAATACGTGTCTAGTCAAAATTGCTTACAGCTGCACATTGTAGCCTCAATACAATTAGTACACTGTATTCGGTGGCTTTCGATGATAAATGGAAAATCACGGAAAACCCAGAGCACAGATATGAAAACGTGTGGTAGCAGATTTACAGACAATCAAAATCGAGTAAAACGTCTGCTATCTGTAGAGTTTTAGGTGTACGGACTTAAATAAGAAGACAAGGTACAGCCAACAACAATTCAATTTTCCAAAATATAAATTTATTTCCCTAAAATATAAAATCAAACAATGTGAAAGAATTTAAAATAACTTATAATGTATGAATTCCTCAAATATTATCCTTAATTGTACTAAAAATTTCACCTTAATTCGGAAACTATCCAAAGGTATTCCGAATGAAGGTATGTGCTTATATGCTAACGCGCTAGCACCACTCAAGAATCACAGTTCTAAATGCAAAACTCTTTATTTCAAGGTAAATTTCACGAAAGTAGAATATCACGTAAGTCCTTGAATAATTTCACATAATCCGAAAGAATTATTTAAATGTTCATGTCCTTGAATAATTTCACATAATCCACAAGGTAGAGTCTGTCTTAGAATAAATGTTTCCCACTCTGCTAGAGCGAACAAATTATGAATAAATCACGATCTCTCTCTCTCTCTCTCTCTCTCTCTCTCTCTTTTACAAAACTAGCAAATAACTTGAAAAATCATAATGTGGTGTTTTAACTCTCTTATAGAGTTTCTATGAGCGCATCAAATCAACAAAACTTGAATCGCATAAAACATTCTCGAACTTTAAAATTATTAGATTCTGAAGTAATTTAACAATAAGTGCTGACATTCTCTAAATTATTCCGTTTATCAACAACTAGGTCGTACATGGTATCTCTACAGACCAGACGTACTCTTAGGATCACGTGATGCACTCGTGACCTCCATTCATAATAACGCGTCTCGTACTTAGACGGAAATACCACTTTTACATATTTTCCTGGAACAGCTAATGCCACAGAGTGTGGCAGTACACCAAGCATATATTGTTACATGATTAACAATAACTTGGGAATATGAACGACACCAATTTATTTATGTGTGTTTTGGAATATGCTTGAGAATTATGCTACAGTTAGTTCTAAAACTGGTGATTGATAACTTAAACTATCAGTATCTAGTCCGACAAAATAAAATGAAGACATAAAATTGGAAACTGTATACAAATGGTAACAACATGTGTCTTTCTTACTACAAGACAATTGTATGTATGTATGTATGTATGTATGTATGTATGTATGTATGTATGTACGTATGTATGTATGTGCATAGTTTTAAGTCCTTTGGTTCTATAGTTATGTACACAACCTCACCGTACAAAGTTCTGTATCTAGTTTTATTATTATGCATACCACCCTCACTGTGCATAGTTTTAAGTCCTTAAGTTCTATAGTTTTGTACACCAACCTCTCGGTTCACACTTCTAAGCAGTGTCGGATTATCCATTATGCAAACTGAGCACGTGCTTAGAGCACCAGCCCAACAGGGGCACCAGAAAATAATTAAAATTAATTGAATGAATTATATGTGACCATTTCGAGTATTTTGATTTGGAATTACGGCAATATATTTTCCCACCTTTCTAGATTTTGATATTGAGGTTTTTTTTATTTCACATGGAGGGAGGCCATAATATTTTCAGTGCTTAGGGCCCAGGAAGGCCTTAATCCGGCACTGTTTCTAAGTCTTACAGTACTTATGTACACTAACAATAACGTGCATAGTTTTACGTCCATTTGTTCTATAGATATGTATACCAACCTCACCATGCATAGCTCTGTCTTTTTGTTCTATAGTTTTGTACACCATCCTCACCGTGACTAGTTCTAAGTCTTTTCGTTCTATAGATATGTACAACAACCTCACCGTGCATAGCACGGTATTTTGGTTCCATAGATATGTACACCAACCTCACCGTGCATAGCTCTGTCTTTTAGTTCTATAGTTTTGTACACCATCTTCACCGTGACTAGTTCTAAGTCTTTTCGTTCTATAGATATGTACAACAACCTCATCGTGCATAGCACGGTATTTTGGTTCTATAGATATGTACACCAACCTCACCGTGCATAGCTCTGTCTTTTAGTTCTATAGTTTTGTACACCATCTTCACCGTGCATAGTTCTAAGCCTTTTCGTTCTATAGATATGTACACCATCTTTACAGTGCATAGTTCAAAGTCCTTTTGTTCTATAGTTTTGTACACTAACAATACCGTGCATAGTTCTAAGTCCCTTTGTTCAGTGCCGGATTAACCAATAGGCAGAGTAGGCATCGGCCTATGGGCCCCATGCCTTTTAGGGGCCCCGCGACAACGGATCAAAATAATATTGAATTGATTTGATCTTGACGTATTAGGAGATAATTTGCGAGAAGGGCCACGAGATTTCGACTGCCTAGGGGCCTCTATAAGGTTTAATCCGGCACTGCCTTTTTTCTATAGTTTTGTACACCATCCTCACCATGCATAGTTCTAAGTCTTTTCGAAATCCCCACATCTGTTCATAACGATATTTCCTAATCGCGTCTTGTGCTTGACATGATGTGTATAAATTATCAGTTGTGACAGTCATAAGTCTCACCTACTCATCCTGACCGGTCCGAACATCAATCATCCACATAAAGAACCGTCTATGTGCATGCCTATAATCAAACCAATGCTCGAAATCGTCCTGTGAAATAACACAGGCCCCTAAGCCTTATAATCTGTATGTCATGCATGTATGTGTGTTCCAACTGGTAGATATCTCTGTATCTATCCATCTATCATTTCCTTGTCCGTTCGTCATTTAACCCGTAAATCAGAAACTTCACGGCAACGGGGGGGGGGGGGGGGG
>JAECUM010056288.1:0-14325 GCA_016617855.1 Megalonaias nervosa | reverse complement strand
GTGTGTGTGTGATTATATCACATACACCAATGCATGACAGAAGCCCACAGCAACAGGGTTTTCTCATGGTGACCTTGCTTTCGGCTGCCGTGCCCATATTTACGCTTAGTTCCACACTCTCGAAACAGTCCAGTGGGATGTTCTGGAAGTACACGTTGTTGCACTTGGACAACTCCATCTTGTAGCCGCCCGTGTATTTGGTCGGGTCTCCGAATTCAGATAGTTTGGCATCTACAAATGATTCAAAGAAAATTATTTTACTGTATGAATATATTTCGTGTTCAGTGACAGCAAACCTATTCACTGCTCTTTCGCTCCTTCATTTCCATAAATAGCTTAGAGGTACCATCTGTAACAATGCTCTATGTCTTTTCATCTATGTCAATACTCCACTGCCAACAAAACTCGGGTATCAATGCAAATATTACAATGTATTAGAATCTTCGACCAAGTACAGACTAATCTCGTCTTTAATTAGTGAATTTGTATGCACCACTTGCATTGAAGGACGTGATTTTCAAATAAATTATAGGTACTGACGCCTAATGAGAATTCTTGAATTTATTTCCTTGTTTTAGAACTAATGGCAGCAAAAGTAGAAAAAGATAATATAAGTTAGTACCATTTTCGTGATTTCTTATCAGCAGGCATAAAGAATTCAGTCCGCTATACCATCTCGGTTCACCTATGTACAGTAAACCATTTAGGACAGATTAACAAACAACACTGAGACACTTAGGAGAACAAAAATGACATCTAGTACTAATGTGACTAGTATTTAAATATAAGGTTTTGTTACAAATCTGAAAATGTTTAGTTGACAAATTATTGAATATTTGCAGATTGATGCTGTTCAAACTGATAAACTGGAAGCGTGAAAACTAGCATATGCTTTAAATAAAGTTAGTATGTAAAGGATCATTTGGAAATGAAACTTTACGTAAAGTGGTGACACACGCATGCAGTTGCTTAACTTCAAATTTTGTGCCGCCACCTCCTGCCAAAATTCCGAAACGGACACCCCAATAAAACAGAACTTGCTATTTTGTGCTCCCTTATTAAATGCCACCCTTCCTCACTGCGTGAGCTTTGGGAGCGGTAGTTACGTTACTGTATACACACGCACGCACGCACACACACACACACACACACACACACACACACAGATTTTTTAACAGTTATATGAGTGCGATTATTATTAGAATGTGATATATATGCCGATAATTGTAACATCTCTTTGATCTTCGTATTATATGCAATCCACATTTTGTTTTTAGTTTTAGGTAGGAATGCATTCTCTCAGATCTAGCATTTATCTGTGTTTGCACTTTCCAAAGGAAACATGTTATTTAAGTTCCAGGGGTGATTGATATGGTAATTTTATCAGGACACATCAGTCATTTGTCTGATGAATTATACAGATGAGTACCATGCATATGTAAACACTTTTATAGATTAGATATTTTTAGCGGATTGCTGCATTACTATAATCGCAACCTTGGCGTTTAAGATGTGTGTGCGTGTGCGCGTGTGTGTATCCAATGTAATTTATTGACTAATGTCTTTTTATAAATTTCATGCCTAACGAATGAGAATTACATATGTATATAAATACACTTTGATAATGATTACCTTGCCACGCATTCTTTTAAAAATAGGGTAGAACATACCACTGGTTAAAATGAAACGTATATTTTTCTTAAATTCTAACTCAGAACTCAGTTGCAACAGCCACTAAATAAGACAATAAGACTGTAAACATGGTGAGTAAGGTAGAATGTGTGTGAGTGAGTGCCTGCGTTTTTCTGTGTGTGTGTGTGTGTGTGTGTGTGTCCAACGCAATGTATTAACTTATATGTTTGATATTTCATGCCTAACTAATGAGGATATTATATGTAATGGGGTATACTTTAATCAAGATTACCTTCCCACGCAGTCTTTTCAACATATCGCTGGTTAAAGTAAATTCTGGTAAATTTTGAATTCTAAATTCAGATCTCATTTGCAGCAGATACTAAATAGATTTTAAACTTTAAAAAAAGAGCAAGAACAACAACAACAACAACAACACTCAGGCTATTACTTACTTCCGTATACCAAACTCATTATCAACTCAGTGAACGCATTTACATGAAATATCAATTCCTGGTTGAAGTAATTATGTCATCCGAAAGTTTCTGACGTATTTGTTAATGGTCCTTAGCTGCAAATCACTGACATTTAATAGAGTTCTTGTTCTTGTTTTAAGTTATCAACGGAAGCTCAGAAACACTGACTTTCTTCATCGAATGATGTTGAGCAGCAATATTGACATTTTGAAAACAAAAACTATTTACACATTTTTTTTTTTCTACTAACGTAAAACCTCATTTCCTTCCTCAGGCCGATAGCCGTATCTTACACACCGTTTAGTCCGATACAAGACCTCAGGTTGTATAACCATCGCATGAAACTCAGATAAGTCCATATAGGTTTTATTAAATCTATTAAAAACTTTATAATCAGTATCTTGCACAACATTTTGTTGACTGAGTTGATGAATCTTCAAGTAATATAGTTTTTACATCATATTTTAGCATCCCTATTACTACTTATAATTTCTTCAGGTGCAGCACCTTAGTTACCTTGTTAGAGCTCCGAAAGTCACAGAAAGGACAGACTAAGACACCGACTCAGATCGACCTAAAACTTGTGGCATAAAGCTACAATATGGCGATGCTTTGGGCATACTCCACATTTGACTGATATTGGCCATTCAAAATGTGAATGGATCACTTGAATTTGCCAAGACTCCTAATCATTCAGACATATTTAAAGGACCCTGGATAAATATAAAATTTAAACAACATGGAATTGTTACCTGAAGCTACTTCGGCACACATGAGGAGCAATCTGAGACTTGTGAGGCAAATTCTACCCTCACCAAGTGGAGGTTTTGTTGGAGAGACAGTTTTCGACTCAAGGAACTCCACTTCACGGAATAATAACCACTCTCCTCCTAGCAACAATTTCTCTCCTTCCACTAGAACACCTGCAACAAAGGTAAAAATTTAAGTTGTATACCGAACTTTTAGAGACCCTGCACCTGCGTTGATCTGTAAAATCAAAGTGAGTGCATATTTACTACCTAAGTAAGTAGGAGACTGAAAGAAGGATATGTCTAATTGACAAAACGGTAATCCTTGACTCTTATATTTTCCTTCCATAAGAAATATTCATATGTGCATCCTTTCAACACGGTGATATTGCTTTCAAATCCAAACAAAGATATCCGTACTAGATTGTGAAAGATAGGTTTGAAATAATATGTTTACATCTGAAAACATTATATTACTGGGTTTTATACATTGAAATATTAGTGATCTCCTATAACTATATCTCAGACTGTAAATATACATTTTAAAAAACCCGAACTTACGATGTCTTACAATCCGAGTTTGGTTATCTGCAATTATCATTGTACAAATAAAACCTAGTAATATTTGGAACATGAAGCTGAAGGTCAATCTACTTTGAATTTTCAACGAGGAGAAAAACTTAAGTAAGTTGCTTAATCATTAGTAAAACTAACTTGCTAGCTAATCATTAAATTCCACTCCTATAAATATGTATAGACACAACATGGATGAAAACAGTTTAGATGGACTGGTTGAATTACAGTTATACGCCTTCTGTATCACAAATTACGCATAGTACATCGATATATTGTTGTTACGACCATGTAGTTTAATTACATGTGTGTTAAAATTTGAATTCTTTCTATTTCATTTTTATTTCATTATTATAATTTTTATTGTGATGATGATTATGTTCGCAGGGTCTGACATTTTGATAGAAACATCGTGTTTATTTAGAACGTAAATGTGACTCGCGTGAGCACGATTTTTGCATGTCATAGTTTGTCGATTCAAGTAAACAGTCGGCAAAAGCTATGTAAATGATTGGTTGTCACCACGGTCATTTCTAATAATACTTGTTGACATTCTGTACTACGATGGCGAGATTTCGAAATCGCCATGTGTTCTTCGTGCGTGTACATGAAATGACGTTTTAGTTCG
Organism: Megalonaias nervosa; assembly: GCA_016617855.1. Classification (NCBI taxonomy): domain Eukaryota; kingdom Metazoa; phylum Mollusca; class Bivalvia; order Unionida; family Unionidae; genus Megalonaias; species Megalonaias nervosa. The sequence continues at coordinate 10,267 of JAECUM010056288.1, read as the reverse complement.
CCTTAAACACTCAGGTACCTGCGAAATAGTCAGAGAGTCACATTTTAACACCTTGTAGAGTTTCTAATACCTTGAGAAGAAGGTATTCTTTTGTGCTGGAAAGAGTTGTTCGTTTCTACGTCTGTAGAACGACTGTAGAACGACATGTGTTTTGTTATGGATGATAGCTGTACTTCATCTACCTTTTAAATAATAATTATTTTCCCTGGAGAACTATACATAACTGGTTTTGGACAAAGACATTTAGTGAAATAAATTCTAAATTGGAACAGAACAGTACAAATTGTGATTCACAGTGAAAATTCTGGACATTTGTGTAAAACCTTCGTCTGACGTCATCATCCGCCATCTTGGAACGGAACTGAGATTCAGACTACTTCAATTAGAACTGTTTATTTACAGGACTTATATGTTTATCACGATTCTAGGACAAATTTTTGGATTTTCTTCGCAAATCGTAAGTCCTATTTCATATTTTCACCTTTTCACCGTGTTTGCTAGTGAAATAAATTATTTTTGTTAAAACTTACAAAGCTTGTTGTCTTCGCTCTTTCCTTTGTGTTACTTTAAGCGAGCCGATACGTAACATTGTGTAATTATGTTACTTTTCCGAACCATCTGTGAAACGTATTGTTACATCATCGTTCCGCAAATGAAATAGTAGCAGCTGATTGCTAGATAAAGAAACAGTCAAAAAAAGAATCCATCAACAGATTTATGTTGAGTCTGGTGTGTGAGTAACACTGACCTGCTTTATGATCAACCTCTGCTAGTATTCCAGAAAGATTTGTGTAAAGCACAGCATGAAATCTAAAGAGAAAACTCGAGCTAATATATAATATACACTCAATCGATAGAGTTCATTTTATTTATTCTATCTGACAAATTGGCGCAGAAATGATCCATTTTAGGAGAAATCAGCCCTCTATTTCTATATTTTTCGGACGCAGGACATCGGTTAATTAGGGCGTTGCATATCTGACGCTTCCGGTTACCTGTGTTAAGACTGTCAGTTGTTTTAAATTCCAACCCATCATCATGAGAGAGAGAGAGAGAGAGAGAGAGAGAGAGAGAGAGAGAGAGAGCACGTATATATAATATACTAGTCATACAGGTGATTGTAAATGATTGTAAACTGAACCCGCTGCATTTTCATTCGTAATTCTCGAATACACAGCTGCTGTAATTGTTTTTGGTTTTGTGTATTCATATTTTTAAAATCAATATTCATCCTAATAAATAGACGTGTGCAAAGATAAACAATTAGTAGATATAACAATTATAGAAAGTATGTTTTGATGGGTTGAACGCCATTTTTCAGCACATGATAGGATATATATGGCGGACAGTATATTTTGTGGAGGAAGTACCCAGGAAAACCCAGGGAAGAATCACTAACCCACGGGAGACTACTGGCAAGCTTTCTCAAATACCCACGTTAGCTAAGCCGAGACTCGAACCCGTGCAGACAGAGGTGAGATGTAACTGATCTGTAAAGACGAGTGGCTTAGACCACTCGGCAACCTGGGGCCCCTAAATGTAGAATCAGTCTCAGAAATCGTTTTGAAAACGTGCACATCTGAACGACATAACAATATTAGACTTTGGAGAATACTTAGAAAGGGCGCGAGTGAAATTGCATGAAACTGAGTTGCTGCTGTATTTCCCATCCATGAAATCAGTCCAATTTAAAGATTTTTTAAAGATTTTTCTCTTTTTCTTTTGTTCACGCTTATAACTGAAAAAAAAAAAATTGAAAGTTTTGTGTAAAAAATGAACCAACAACCAATTCTGTAAAACGCTATGTTTTGCCTGCTTCGCCGGTACATATCCCAAAACTTAGCATATCCACTTTATCAGGAAACGTAGGTCATTTCAACCATAATTTCACTTTTTTGTGGGTTCTAACATAAGTCAAAGTAAAAGAAAAAATCAACGGAGCATGAAAAGTATACGTATGTCACTTTTATCTACACGTATGCGGCTGTGATGAAATGTGAACATACCTGTCATACTTCATGGCTGTATTACAAAAGTGTCTTTTGCTGATAGTATTAGAATGCATGGTTTTGTGGGGTTTAATGCCATTATTCAGCACATCATAGACTACACAGCATATTTGTGGAGGAAGAAGCCGGGAATAAATACCGACCCACGGAAAGCTTCTGGCAAGCCTTCTCACATCGTTGGTCGAGCCTGGACTCGAACTCACGCTAACAGAAAGAGATGTTAAGTGGTGTATTTAGGCTAACGCATAGGACAACTCGGCTAGCGGAGTCCTCTAATTGCGTCATGACAATGAACTATTTACTTATTACTCAGCAAGCACGGGCTTGGTCAGCGGTCACTTGGAGGGTTCTACTGACTATAGCCATTTAGCGACAGCTCGATAGCATTTGTCAGCGCTTACTTGGAATTCCGCATATGCGAAATAAGGACTCTGAATGAGCTCCCCCCCCCCCGTATCTCCGCACGTAAGCTATTTGGCCTAGTTTGCCAACGTTAAGTATGATCGTTGAATAAACATTAAGCACATGTTAAAAACTCTAAGTTGCTCGCATATAGCCCCAAATGTTAGTTGAAAACATTAAAAAAAAATTGCTTCGGTGGCCTAAATGGTTAGAGCGTCCGCCTCGGATGCGGGAAGTCGCGGACTCGAACCCAGTCCGAGTCAAACCAAACAATTATAAAAAAAAATGGTACTAGCAGCTGCCTCGCTTGGTGCTCACCGTTAAGAGGTTAGTATTAGGACTGGTCGGCTTGGTGTCAGGATTGTGACTGGGTGGGACATGGTGTTACGTGTCTCCGGGATGATGTCCCCAGTGCTAGACATCACTATAAACTGCCACACTGCAGACATCGTAGCGATATGAATGAAAAATTGTAAAAACTAAGTTGAAAAATCCAAATCACACACACATATAACATACAAAAAGCAATAATGTCCACACATCAGCTATTTTACGTGTTCGATATATCTACGATGGAACTCTAAAGTATAGTATCTATGTCTGACATGAGAGGGATGTCTGTCCAAGGTGTCTGTAAGATAAATTATTTTAAGCAAATTATTCTTCTTTTCAGTTGTTTTCTTTTCTTCTTAGAACTCACATCTTGGCTCAACACTACTGTTTTTATACAATTCGATCGATACACACACCTACATAACTATATACACAGAAGGAGGAAAAACGGAGCATGACATTATCGTTGAAAAATAAATTCTTTTCGACTGCACCGTTCTTGCACATTCTGCACGCCATTCTCCTATTATAGTCAAACCTTCTCTCGAACTGAGATAACACAGACAGTCCTATATTGCCGAGCATACTGTTCTATTTAAATCGTGTATGCAGGTTATACCATTCTCCTATTAGAGACAGACTTTCTTGCATAATCCTGATAAGGTCAAACCAATATGGAGGTGCTCTTTAATATCAAGAAATAAAAACAGCCCCCATATATCCGACTCTAATAAATCAAATCTAATTTGACGATGCTCTGGCATCAACATTTAAGATGTACCGGTGTGAAGTCACGTACAGCAATGCAGTTCGTCTTGGAGCACTCGGATAGAGCCTACAAGACGCGATCCTGTATGCATTACATTTCCAATCGGAACTTCCTCGACTATTTCTGCGAGACTAAATAATGCATCGCATATATAAGTACTCATTATTTACAGAAAAATCAAACATTTTGTTCGCAGGCAATGTTTTAGCAAATCTATTCGCACTACCTCCTCTATTTCTAAGACTGGATAGACTGTAGAATGATCGAGAACTTTGCGTGAAATGCTACGGTGATACTAACAGAAGCAGAGTCGGAAGCTCGGATATTAAACTGAGTGGGCATTGCTAATGCTGCCAGAGTATGATTCTTTAAAGCAACAGTAATGATAAAAAAACAATAAACAAAAAACAAAAAACAAAAAAAAAAATCCACAGAGTCACATAGTACATAATTATCTGTAAAATATGCAAGAAATAATCTAACACCAGAGACGAGATGTAAAGTCGTGCAATAAGAACCACCTACGTATGGACACGCGCCTTTTATATGAAAGGCGACAAGATTTCATTGTCCGTCTGCCATCGCAGTTACAATATAGTTATATATACGACAGGCGCAATCATAATATATCCAGGCTACCATAGATAAGGGATGTAAAGTTCAAGATAGTAATATCCCTATACATCTGGTGATATTTTGGCATGCATTCTTGAAGACAGCTCTTTTCGCATTATTCTGTACCTTTCTTTGTTGACCTTGCTTAGCATCTGGTATGGAGATCATAACACTTTTAAGCTTGAGTTTCAGCTTTAAATTAAGTACCAACCAATCGCAGAGGACATTACTTTTCAAACACCAGTTTCGATTGGCTGAAAGTGAAAACTCGGTGGCATAATCAAACTCTGAGTTCAATTATCCCAAGCTAATCTATACTTCATCCAATTATGTCTGATTTACATTCTTCTGAAGATCCAAGCATTCAATACAAGTTCTTCTAAATCCCTTCACTTTCAAAAGAACCACCAGACAAATCAAAATGCCAAACCACAGCTACATGTGAACAAAAGGGGTCTTGTGTTAAAAACAAACATTAAATAAAACTTTGCAAATGATTTAAAGTTTCTAATCATTTCTCAGGTGTATGCTGACAGCTACATTCGGTGCTTGTTCAAGAGATAAAAATAACATTCTGCAGCATATATCTGAGTTCAACCCAGAGAGAAATGTGGCTTGACTAAGGTTGTAGAAAAACAATATATATTTTTTTCACTAAACTACCATACTGGTTACTTTTGATCTTACCTTGTAATAATTGTTCGTATGTTATCGATTCTCCAGGCTTCCCTTGTATGTCCCAAACTTGTTCTTTCATTTTGTTCCCCTGTTTCACAACAATGTCCGTGAATTTGTAAAAGTGTGCGTACCTCGTATAGGCTTCATCTAACAAGATCTGCGATCTCGGGTCAAAATCTGATATTGTAAAAAAGTCGGACTTTGATTGGTCCATAAATGAAGATTTTACGTCTCCAGCTGTTGTTGCTGGCGTTTGCAGTGTGTTTGAAAAACGATTTTGATTAGCCTGTATGTTTGCAGATGATTTTTGTGTCGTCGATGTTGTCTGGCCGGTTTTGGTATCACTGTGATTGGCATTGTTGGCTTTCACCAGAACTGTGCTCTTTGGTGCCGTTGAGCCAACGGTCTGCAAGAAAAGAAATTATGTTTTAGTCCTCAGGTTCATTCAAATTTCATTAAACTTGTTAAAATAGATTATCAAAAAGTGAGACAAAAACGCTCATTGTTGTCCCTGTTTTGTTGCAAAAATGAGGTTTAAAAAAATGCGGAATACTGATGTTAAAATGGTATCTTCTAAAATAGATTATCAAAAAGTGAGACAAAAACGCTAAACTGTTGTCCCTGTTTTATTGCAAAAATGAGGTTTAAAAAATGCGGAATACTGATGTTAAAATGGTTTCTTCTAGCTATCTGATTGTTGTATACAGAAGAGAAACTCAACCTTGATTTCTCAGCCCCATTTTTAAATACGGGACTATTGAAGTATGTTATAATGACAACATTGCAGAGATTCTACCATGATTTTATCTAAAGGGGGGAACTCCTACTTATTACAAAATTAAGGGGGAGTAGAACAAAGAGGAGGGGGCGGTGGAAACAGCCATAGTTCAATATTTATCTAACACTTTAATATCCATCTCTCTTGCTTCCTACTCCACGCTGTTAGAACTCTACTGAAATCAAAATCTCAAGTAGTACAAGCATTAATATGTTGATTATTTCTTAGGTTAATCTGTTCCTTATCTGTGTATGAACATTGTTTCGTGCAGAAAACCCACTTTCATAGTCTGCTGTCTGAAAGGGGCATATACATAGCTAATGTAGCTAGCTGGAACATTTTGTAAAATGTTCCTTATGGTTGTTATGTACAATTTTCCAGAGGTCACAGGTATTTTGGATACTACTGATCCAAAATGAGATTTTTCACTGATTTTTCACTAACATAAGCTCTGCCTAAGATTTACTTGCTTGAATCAGTTCTTTGCTGACTACTACGCCAGATATTTTTCTTTTGTTGAAGCAAATATCTTTACATCTTCATTTCATTTTTAGAGTTTTATTTATTCAATTTATTTTAACCCTTATACCAGGGCTATATTGTTTAGTAGCAAAAGAAAGATTCCGCTTGGCTAATGGTTTGAGAAAAAAAATGAGAATTGCACACTTTTAGATCATCAATATTTGTTATTCTGCTTTACTATATTTAATTTCCAGATACTGTTGAAACGGGGGCCTAACCGGCATACATTCTGATTTTGTCCACCAAGCATGTACATCGGACAAGTCGACAAGAATTTATTTTTCACCATTTTCGGGTTTAACATCACTCACTGGTATCTTCATTAACACTTTTCCAGCTCCAAAAATTAATCTGATATACGTCCTAACTTTAAAAATAAATTGCCTTCATCACGATCATCAGCCAGTATTTGCCGAACGAAATCGTCATCTAAGGATAAACCAGGTTGGGAATCAGCCATTTTGGGTTTTCTGTTTAGACTGTATTATAAACGTGCATTTGTAAAATTTCCTTGATGCAGCAGAGGCCAACCAATGTGCCAATCAAAATTTGGTTTAACAACCATTTATGTCAAGCCGAAGAACGCTGATGTGTAAGTAGTTGTGAAAAAAGACACGTCGCGACTAACCCTGTAATGCCTCAGCCGGAGTAATTTATGTCGCGACAAGCACTTTAAGTGTGACCTGTTGAATGAATACTACTCAGAGTACATCTCATATGCGCGGATTTCAACTAATTTGCAGGAGTTATCGCGCATCACTGTTCTCCAAGCGCGCGAATTCGTTGTATGCAATTTTGCGCGATTCATTCAACTGCATGCCCTGTCAGCGTCTCTGTACAATGTAAACAAAGTCACATACTATTTTTCAGGAAAATACATCAGCATGATTCCCTGGCACCTCCGTCATTAAAGAGAAAACTGAAAATCAAATGACAAATGGAAGACACAATTACAATTACAACAAATATTAAAAATTCAAGATTAAGGAGTATATAAATATTCATGAAATTATTTTTGAGAATAGTGATGTACTAAGCACGACAGATTCTTACGAACCTTCTTGTTATACACTAATATATAAGGACAACATCAATTGTTTTGGTTTCATAACGCAAGATTGTGAAATCATATTAGGAGTTGGTTTAAACATATTTTATTGCCATATTTACAGCACATGGGGTCAGGTTATAAGAAATGGTTGAAACGTCTTGCAGATCATGAGATGCTATTTCGAGATCTTTATTAAGAAACACTCATTGTTCCAAAAGCAGGTAGCCTATTGTATTCCAACTGTCCGGAACGTCAGCTTGCGAAAATGTCATCTAATCATCTCTATTGACAACCTTGTGCATCTACAGACAGTCATTCATCCGGATCCAGGACCCTATAATATATCCCAGTTATGCACACTTTCCATCAGATTTAAAGGTCTTTCTAAAATACAGATGCAACAACAGCATGGTATTTAGATGTTTTTGCACTTAAGAACCCAAATGCCAGTGTAAGGTTCCAAACGGCTAGCTAGGGGTGATTTGGTGGAACCCACCTTTGCCTTGAAAGAGAATGAAAAAGAAATAAGAGAATGAAAAAGAAATAATGTCAATTTACTTGACGCACGCAACCTGGCATCCAGCCACTGTTATTATCCAGTCATCTGTCCAATACAGTTATATGTCAAGAGACACGAGAAATAATGATTTGTTACCTCTCCAGAAATTATTTTATGAAATGAGTCTTGAAGCTGAAAATGGATTGGAAGATTCATTTCTTGATGTAACTCAGTCATTTCAATCATTCTCCACGAATGATTCGACAGAATTACAAGATCTAGAGTAATGCTTTGATGCATCTGAGCACGTGTCATAACCACTTTGGGATTGTTTCTGCTGATGGTTTAAATACGCAACAGTCACAGGTCTAATATTTTTTAGCAGGTGTCCCTTTACGTTTGAAGATGATGAAGTGACTGATAAGTTAGCAGCTGGCAGCTCCACGAGGAATGCGCAGATATTCTCCAGAACCTGCTAACATTCTTCAGCAAGGCAACAAGGTTGATATGTAGATGCTCCAGTTTCGCAAAACGAAGCCAATTCAAATGTGTCTGAAACTGAAATGTCGCCTGGGAACGAGTGTCATGTACTTACATTTCATGCAGATACTATTTACATTGACAATAATGAAATACCATCCCCCTGAGCTGTTATGCAAACATCCGTCCCATCTACAGAGAAAAAACGACGGCAAGTGACGTTTAAGGAGAAATCAGATTATTTCCTATCACAAATGGTAAAGTTGTACAAAAAGAAAAGTGTCAAAGATAGAATTATATAATTTTGTTTGCACCAGACCATAATATATCACCACTTAGAGGCTCTAATGAATTTAAATTAAATACAAAACTTTTCTTCCCGAATTCACTGCGTTACTACCCCTAAAATCAAAGACTACCAGTCTATGCAGTGTCTGTAAGACATGTGGTGCCTATAACACATGTGGTTTATTCCAGCAATTACAATTTTTGCTGAATGACTAGAATGAATTAGACTGAACCAAACTTGTGACCATCACGTATACTGAACAGCCGTGAGGAATATCAGCTGATTGTCATTGACTCTTCATTTTGATTTTCTTCTTTAGGTTTATCGAATGTCATGCTGCTATGAATAATTTGTAGGAAAAGCTCGCGACTTTCCTGCTGCATTCGGAAGTACTGAAAAACTGTGATGACATCATTGCACTAGCAATAGTGCAAAGACTAGGTTGACCATATGGTTACAGTCTACTACTATCTGTGGTAAAAAGCTGTCCTTGTCATTTGAATTTAACAATGGAGCTAGTGATGCCAGTCGCTAGAATGGTCCAGAGAAGAGGTGTTTGGTCCATGGAGAAGGATCTAATTCCAAGGAAATATATTATCTGTATGTGTTCTTGACAGAAACACATTTTCAGTTCCCAATTCAATGCTGTATGTATAAACAAAATCCTCTTTGCTTAGAATGAAATAAGTAGACAGGCACACCATTTTGAAACAGAGGTTAAAAGCGGGAAAGAATGCGACCACTACAAGAGGGAAATGCTATACAGAATTGAAGAGAGGAGTTTTAAAGTCAAAGGGCATCCAAACAACTATACCCTCCTCACACAAAATTTTAAGTGGATGCTACAGGAGCTGATTGTGGTTAAGACTTATTTATTCTTCTGGAGCAGGAAATTTTCCACTCTCAGTGTCATCAACATCAAAGAAAACTGAATCTGCTGTTGTCTTTGGAAATCTGACACATATCTTTAGCATGTAAAACAATGAAATTTTGAACTGGCCGTAGAAAGGATTTCCTCAGATGCCATCTGTCACACTATGTGAATAAAAATACCCATTTACCTCCTGACAACTTCAAATGATGATGCTAGAAAAGAAAGCATAAGGAAAAAAATACTGACATTTAACACACGAAAACGAGATCGAAGCGATGACCATTGACACGTTGAGTAAACCTGCTATCACCAGAACTCTTAAGAGCAAGAACTTGTCTGCAACATTCTGGCAGAACATGCATCTGGATAACACGTTCAAACAAATCTCATTTTAGATGCAGACAGTGAATATCAGTTAAATCCTGAGGTTTGCTCCAGCAGTACAAAATCCACTCCACCCCACCCCCCAAAAAACTCAGCAAAAACATGGGCTTTACGAAATTACAAAAAAAAATCTTGTACAATACTTATCAGAGTGAAGGTGAAGCTGAGATGTCACAAGCAGACTGACTGTGTTATATTAATACAGTAAATCACCGGATGGAGAAACTATTGCCAGCAACGTCTCCCAAAGTGACATCGACAGCATCCAAGTACATATATTGACAGCTGCCCCGGCGTGAAAATCAAATATAAAACATATATCATACTAAATACGGCTGCCGGTAGAAGTGCAAAGTTGAATATCTTTAACATTACCAATATCGTATGGAAGATACTATTGTACTGGCTCCCTCTTTTAAGCTCTGTTTTACTGGAAATGACTTCTTATAAAACTTTATAGCATTTCTCGTGGTAACATTTCTGAGTGTTTTTGGAAATGAATCATCTCGAAGAAACCTTTTCTAATTTGAAAAGCATGGACCTACAGGACTTGTACGATGCGAAGTGAACATGAGAATTTACAT
>JAECUM010056287.1:0-18065 GCA_016617855.1 Megalonaias nervosa | reverse complement strand
CGATATTTTCAGCACAAGATAGGCTATACATAGCGGCCAGTATAAATGGTGGAGGAAGAACCCGGGAAAACCCCGGACAGAACCACCGACCCACGAGAAGCTACAGGCAAGTTTTCTCACATACCCACATTGGCCGAACCTGAGACTCGAACCTACGCAGACAGATGTGAGATGGCAATGATCCATACCAGTGAGCGCTTTAGACCACTCTGCCACTTGGGGCTCTCAAAACTGGATTAAACTGTTACACTTTGTCACCACTGTCGAATACATGTACTGTAATTATTGTAGGGAACGAAGAAACAACGTTCAAGCACTATCGTATTCTGCAAAGTCAGCGTAAGTCAGTGTACACAAAAAGCAATTCAGTCCGAAAAAATACCAACAGATATTGATGATGTACGTACTAGACCCTCATTAAATATCCATCCATATTTAATAAGAAAAGGTTAACCGACTGTTTATAATTAGTTTACTCTTTTTAATCCAAGAATAGGTAATGAACATACGATACAACTACTATATCATCTAAGATATTCTGTTGCGAAATAATGATATTAGCTGATACATGGGATTTGTTTAAAAACTAAGTGTCATAGTTGAACCTCCTTTTAGAGGTCATTTGTGTTAACTAGCCAGTATGTCCTTGTCGTATACGTGGCTACTGAATACAGGTTTAAATTTATGTGTGTATGCATTTATATGTTTAATAGTCACTCACTATAGGTCCCTTTTGTATAACACTGGAACTTTTTAAACGTGAGCACGGTCACATATCACATTTGATTCAGTTGTAGCAAAATTATATATTTCATAATTTAACTAAACGTCAAAGTTTTCTAAGGTCTCATCGACAGCGCTGTAATAAGGAAGATTAGTATGTATGCATGTATCTGTATATGTCTGCATATAGGTACGTATGTATAGTATGTACTGTAATTTGTCATAGACTGCATGTACTGCGTGTATCAATGTCAGGATCCAAATAAGAGAGGAGAACCGGACTACTGTAAATCTACAAATCCAAAAATTGAAGAATATAAGGAAGGAATATGAAGAAACACGAAGAAATACTATTATAGGTACTTTCAATAGAAGTGAATATTGTATGCATTTAATATCCAGACTTCCATAATAAAATATAGATAGATGGCTAGGAACTAAATATATAAATATAAAGATGAATCGATAGTTTGATAAGAAAATACATCAAAATGTTTTATTGTACTAAAATTACTTACTGTTAAATATGGATAGAAAACATCACGTAAATATGTCGACACGACTAATGAAAACAAAACTACATTAAACATTGAGTCCAACCTTTGGAAATCAAAAAAAAAAAAGGTTACGCTCGATCAACAGTTTCTGCTTACCGATCGATAACTAATTAATTGTCAACATTTCGTCCATATCACGGTTAATGAAATGATGCTAACTTATAACGTGGTTGTAGTTTGAAATAGGAATAAATTTAGAACAAAATCGATCACAGAAATAGTAATCGATGTTTTGGGTATTTCACCAAAGCAGGGTTTCGTTTCGTTATTGAACATTTTTTTCAAAGAATGAACATCTACAGGGACAAATTATCTTCACATATCGGGACTCTTGCTATTTATGCTGAGCAGTTTAAAAATTGACAGGGATGGCACTGACCTAATGCACTTGACTCAGTTTATTCCGACTCGATTCACGTATCATCCGTTTTCGTCATCCTTCCTGGTTACACTACAAACTTTCTACCGCGTCCTATTTGGATTAGTTCCGCTACCAACATTCCTATGGTATCTCCAACTTCAATTTGTAGCATATTTCCGTTTGCATATTTCATTACTTTTACCCTGAAATCAACTCTTACCGTTTCTATGATTAAAGGTTAAGCGAGATTGGATCCTATCAATTCACAGAAAACAACCCAAACATAGTGGACCTGAGCGATGCCAACAGACCCCAAAAGCTGGCAGAGCAGTTTTCAGAGCTCTACGATTATGAATGGACTGATGCCTTCGAACATCTAAACGAAGTTGACGATTCGCCAGAAGAAGAGTCAGTGCGACGACTGTTGAACATATTACAGGTAGAAATATTGTCTTGACTACCAACATTAAACCGGTGTCTAAATTTAATATCATCTGTTAAAATTTCGAACAGCAACATTTAATGGGATATCGTTCAGTCTCCAGTATCACAGCATGCTATATAAAACAAGAAAAAGTTATTATGAACACTGAGAATACGAAATATCACAAAAACAATAGGATTCAGGGAGAATCATATTGTGTATATCAAATCAGAAAATGACTCATTTGTTGCTATAATTTGCATAGGATCATTTTCAAAATCCCAAAACAGACTGCCCACTTACTGCTATGCATTTATGTACTATAAATGTGTTTCTAAATATTTGTTACTCGCCTTCATTACATTCGTTTGCTTGATCATATTCGTTAGGCTGCTCGCTGTCTATATATACTATGGTGCATATGTCATATTTGTAGACACAGTGATATTAACATAAATGATACTAACCGGAAGTGATGCTCACCTACTTAGACTACTAATTTACCAATCTGTCTATGACTTAACTAGCCGACACAGTGAATTGCTATTCATATCTGTATAGGAGAAAGAAAGAAAGACATATTTTATTAAAATCATACATGGCATATGTATGTGACTGGGGTTGTATTTAGGTCGATTTTAACCAATTTATATTACTGTTGTAGAGTATCAAAAGTGCAAAATGTAGGAGGAATAAAGAGGGTATCTAAGCCAAACCCCTAGTTTGTATTACGACGACAGCATGATTACCCCCCCCCTTAAATGTCCCATGTTAGTCTAAACAAAATACGAAAACAACTTTGTTGAGGAAACAACGTCGATTTCATCATTGATTACCTGTCAATGACCCATCACTGAATCATCATCGTCGTCATACAAAATAGGGTTTGGTTAGATACGCCCCCTTTAAGATAACTACTGAGGGTTTTATTTGAAATCGCTAGCGATTTATATTTATATTTTACACAATATTAGAGAGCTTTGTACTCCACTGTACCTAACATTCACACAAAATTTTACTATTCCTAACACGCAGGGTTTTTCCACATGTCGCATGTCTGACTGCTATTAATGCTCTATTAACAACTCGCTGGGATTTACAGGTAATAAAAAATCAATAATTTTCACAGCCACCTGTCGAGATATTTTTACAGTCTCAGCTTCTGCTATTATATAACTCTCATCATCATGATAGAACAAGTGCAGATTAATCTTACCATTAATGAGAGAGCCAGGTTCTAGCAGCTTGATAAAATTTCCATGTGAGACTATTCATGTATCGACATAAATTTTTTAGTTCGTCATCCACTGTGATCTTTGTGTATTTATTCTGAGATAATGGATTTTAAAGATTATCAATAGCATCAGAAAGTGAGTCGGCAACCCAGGTTAGCTTAATAAAATAATCTGAATTTTCTGTGCGAACCATAGACAACTTTATCTTATTTCTGCTTTTGAAATACGTGCTGTAATTTTCATTGTCAAGCATAATCGTCATATGCTTACCTCGGAAAAGAATTCTTTTAATCTTTAACGTAGTATTCTCTACTATAATATCTTCCATATTTCATATTTCACACAAGATTTACTGAGTATCGTTTTTCGTATCTCGCAGATCTGTTAGGTATCATATCACCTGGTAAATCGTCTTTGACATGTAGCTCCTATATCAGAGCTAACATAATAAACTTCTCACCTCGCAGATAAGCTCGAAGTTGATTAAGAATTGTGTTATAGGTTGATATTACTATTTTACTATAAGTATTTTTGTTCTCGTATTTGGTTCGATCTTTTTGTCTATTGCTGATAACGCATTACCTACCCCTGACACTATAGGGAGTAATGGATATAATGTTCCTCCTACTGAAATAATTCCACTCGTTGTTAGTATCATTGGAATGTAAATTAGCTTGCTTATTCTTTTACTGTGATATTTCCTGGCACGTATGACACAGTAAAGCTTTTATGGTAATATTTATTGTATTTGATGAGCTCATCCCTATAATTGTATCAGAGAAACCTGATGCAATATTATTGAAGTCATTATGAAACCGTTTCTATAATTATTTCAATTCCCATATTAAAGGTATTTTCAGCGGCAGCCTTATCGATCAGAGAACTAAATGTATTATTGTTAGGATTAGCGAGAAAATCCCTATATTTATCATATACTTCAGATGAGATATCATCATATCTAATATGTGTTGAAACTGAGGACGAAAATGGATGGTTAAAATGTATTGGTATTTCGGTAATATCATTGACTTTATCACGACAAATATCTTCTGTTTCGTCGATATTTACTAACAACGTAACATAACTGTCCAAGCTTAAAATATTTAAGTACTAGATGATGCCTGAGAATTGCATATGCTGTTGCAAAACTCAAAAGACCGCGAATATCTGCTTGCCCTATATCTATGGCGGGTTTAGGTATCAAGCAATAAGCTCTTTGATATTTCTGTATTTTGCTTCTGTCAGCAACTTTCCAGCTTCTTTTCCATAGTTTTTCATCGCAAATATTTAGAACTATTATGTATTTAATAATTGTTATCAACAATAGGTTTTACAGTTGTAATATCGTCAAGCTCTTGATAAAATATATCTCGTTCCACATCGTCATATAACTCAATTTAGACTCAATATCTGATACTATGTTTAGTGCGGCATTAATATGATATACGTCTTACCTTTCTTTTTTTGCCGGTGATAGAGTCTATTAGAACTAGATATGTCATCGTTATCTTCTATTTCTAACAGCGTCTTTTTATCATAATAGTTCATACCGACTACACGAAATACTAGACGTTTAGCAAATGTGTCCTTACGATTTTTAAGAAACTTGTGTTTCCTTGTTTCAGCTAGTTTGTCAAGCTCGTCGTGAATCTTCTTTAGTCGCTTTTGCTCTGGATTCTTGCCACTATGAAATTTTGTTTTTACAAGGTTAGATTTTTCAATCCTCGAAACATATTCTTTATTTAGCTCAAGCAGTGTATTTATCAAATAATTTTCAACTTTTAATCATCTTTTGCAGCACTCACTTACAGGACAGTATTTGCTAATTATATCATAGTCTCTAATCGCGTATCATAGTTGAGGGCCTCTCATTTCTGAAACTCTAGCAAAGTTGTCACTGTTCTCAGTTAAACCGGGTGATTCTAAAGATAATTTTTTTTATTCCAGCAATTATATTTATTGCTCTTGCCCCCTCCACACTCTCTGGGTCTAGCGAATCAACATCAGCTATTTCGATCTCCGTTTTCGGTTTAGTATAAAATTCTAAAACTCTATTGCGACTTTGATCGGTGGTGGATCAACAGACATTATAGATTACAATTTCATTAAATCACAGCGTGCTAGTACGCCAGTCCTATACTAGTTCGTCAGGTTTATATATCTGAAAAGACATCAAACCTGGGTATATACCCGTCGAGTTGAGAGCATAAATCTGGGAAAGTTAGTGCTTGGTTATGGTTACTGTCATGTGTAAATTGCTCAGGAAAAGCAACTGGATAATTTGATTTTGCATACAGCGTAGTCCATGTTCTATTATCGTTAGAACCTTCTAATATCCAGATATAAATATTTCCGAGTGAAATACCTGATTTACCTTGCAGTTGAAATCTCCATATTACAACGGCACCTGGATACCGTATTTTAATTCGAAAGTTACTTAATTCTCCGTCTGTGGTCCACTCTAACCAGTCAGATATAGGGCTGTTCAACGCAAAGGCATAATGGGATCACTTCCTTGATAATAACTTGACATATATACACCAAACCCAAATCGATTTGCTATATCAGCTAGCTATGGGGTGTGACCGACACTAGTTTTAGCTTGTTTTGTATTACCACCAACTGCAAGCGATTTGTAACACTATCCACGTACTGTTTATTGGCAAGATCGGATGTAGTTTACAGCCCTGTCGATCTCACCTGTAACTGTTCCTCCGGGATTGTTTAAGATAATTGGCATCTGTAGAAGTAATTGTACTCGCTGATGCTGCACTTGTTTCAGCGTCAGCATACAATTTATTTGTAAGATCAAATGGAGCGACTGGATTATAAGTTATTTTATTCGAGCCCATGCTTAGCATGCCTGTCATTCTATCACAGGAATTTGCTACTCGTGATGCAATACTTCCTGCTATCATATCGCCAACAAATTTTTATATGGTAAATCTGGTACCGCTGATGGAATTGCGGTTACGTAGTTGTTATCTTATTGGATCCCATGTCCAGATTTCTCACCATAGTATCACCGGATTTTATTACAAAGTTATCCTTGACAAACTTGACATTTGTTACAGAATCGTTACTGGTCAAAGTTGTGTTATCAAGCTGAGTGTTAAATATTAATTTCCCACCCATATTTATATTTCCAGCCATCGTTCCGCCAGCTAGTGGCAACTTATTATTATCGACCACGCTAAGTTGTGCGTAACTTACCGCTTGTGAGTTATATATGTTGGCAGGGGGGTATTCAGCCTCAAGATTTGCAATATTTTGTGCTCATGTTGCCATTTCCGGTCATCTTTCCACCTGACAACGATAACTTACCATTACTGACCGCATTAAGTTGTGCAAGTTATCTGCACTGATAGGTGGATATGTTGTTTCAAGGTCTAGCACTCGCTGACCTGACATACTTAAGATACCTGTCATTGTATCTCCATATATTTTGATATAATTTGTTATATCTGCGCCGGCCGTAGTGGTTGTAGCTGAAGCTGTTTTGTCGGTTGAGCTGCCAATTAACGTACCAAATTTTGTGTAATAGCTCATTCTTATTCTTACTGCGAAATTAAATTTTGTGAATACCTGTTATAGAATGAGCATAATCAACTTTGACACGGAACGATTAATCAAAGATCAACATAAGCACGAGCTACCGGATTGCCATTATCTGAAATAGGACGAACTGGATCGGGCAAAACTAATCTTCTGATTAATCTGTTGCTCAACGCCCTTTTCGAATACGATCGAGTTTATATTTACACGACCAATACACAGCAGGATCAATACGAGCTGAAATACAACTAAAAGCTGAAATTTGAACTTGGCGTAGGCGATGACATATTTTTCATAAAACAACCCGAAGATTTAATTCCAATTGCTATGCTAGAGTCTGAAGAGCATAATTTATTGTCTTTGATGACATTCGGTTAAGCAATGCAGAGAGATGACATTCCATTAAGCAATGCAGAGATGAATAAGATAAAATCGTATTTTTCCCTATCGCGAAACAGAAAAAGTAATGCAGTTTACCTAGCTCAAGGATTTTATAACGTGAAAAGATTTATCAGGCGAAAGAAAATACAGGTTGTTTCATAATAATCGCTGGACTAGACAATATCGACGTACAAAATATAGCCCGAGAGCATTGCGGAGGTGTATAAAAAGACAAATTTGCTGAACTTTATCATAACTCTTCTGGTGATGGCGGACACAACTTTTTCTTGTTTGATAAGGTAGCAAGATATCGAAATCGTATGATCAGATGTGGAATAGACAGGTTTTTGGACTGTACAAATTAATCTAACGGTAAACACCTGATAATTGGTCTTATGGTCAAAATCTAAAATTAGTCTAAGAAACAAATATTAAAACGAAAACATGAACGCAAAACGAAGACAGGTTCTAAAGAAATGTATTGCAACCAGAGCTGCATTCAAGATGAAGGTTGAGCAGGAACGTCAGGGTCAAAAGCAAACTGCTGAAGAAACTGCTTGACTTTTTAGACCAGTGACCGAACGCCGTACTTGGCAGACAGCCAGATATTTCTGCAGTATCACCAGAAGATCTTAAAAAGTTATTAAAGTAAAGGATTACTTGGTCTAGTTGAAGATGGACGGACAAAAGCAGCAGGAACAATTACTGAAAAAATTGGAGATCCTAGTGCGTTACGACAAGAGGTAAAAAAAAAAATTAATTTCTGAATTGATACAGAGTCAGGAAGTATTATCAGGGAAACAAAAGCTTTTACGACATCATAGTCAAAAAAATGCCAAAAGAGAACCAAAATTCGATTTTTTAGAAAATCCGCGTGAGAACCAATATCAGAAGATTACAACAATTTTTTCAAAGATTATTTTCCTTCCGACCAACATAACATTTTTCAAATATCGCGAATGGCCAGTGGATAAATACAATAATTTTATTGATAAGATGAAAAATATTCAAAATATTGGATCACAAGCTGAAGAAAATATTTACGAAGCAGAATTTTTAGATTTGAGTAATAAAATGCGTGCTAGATTCATTGCTGGTGTCATGTTTTATACTGCTAACAAGTACGGAATTAGAAATTTGCATACAAATTGACATTTTATCAGCCATTTAATGACACTGATAAAAAAACGTGATAAACGTCTTCCAGAGAAAATACCTGAAAAAGAAGGTAAAGTCGTCAAGATCTTTAACTCGACCGCTGAAATAGTTGATCAACTGATCCTATTAATAGCATCAAAGGAAGCCGGAAATACATGCACAGAAATCGACAACGAAGTACTTGAAATGTTAGATAATCTCAGATCAAACGGTTATCTAACATCCGACGAATATTATATTGTAAACAACGATCTGATTCGCTAACAGCAAAGCACGAACTGGCAGCAGTTCAGTTTTATCTTTCAGATAAAATAGGAATGTTATCAACTACACTACTACTTGATTCATCGCAGACTGAGGCGGACAGTGCAAACTTTTCTGTTACTTATAATCCACCAATCAGAACTAATGTTAATGATGATTTCACATTTCAATCAATCGAGTCAGCTAGTCCGGCTTGGATTTCTGCTAAGATACCTCAGGGCGCTTATAACGTTACAGATCTAAAAATGGCAATACAGTTATTGATTACAACTTAGGTTGAATCCGAATCAGATAAGTTTGAGCTTATTCCAAACTATAAAACTGCGTGCCAGAATCACTTTGAAAAACAATTTTCTTGTTGATTTCTGTACCACCAGTAACACCATGCTGTTGTTAGTATTTACGCGAAAACAATACGGTTCTGAATCACAAAGTGCTTCAGTTTCATAAGATGGCGAGTCACCTGTGTATATAACAGAAGTAAGTTCAATTTTAATAAACTGTTCTATTGTCAGCGGGTCATATGCGGCACTTGTCAGTAAAGGTCAATCTATCTACTGTTTTTCTCCTGACGTACCACCAGGTTCATTAATGCAAGTAAATCCAAGACAGACAATTTACTATCCTGTTAGTGTTGAAAATCAAATATCTTCTATCACGATGACACTAAATCTCAATAAAGAAATTGTAACATATTATCTACACTTGAGGTCAGTGAGCTCTGCTCACCACATTCAACCGATCGCAGCTAGCTGACCGCGCTTGACTAACCGCAATGAGCTCTGCTCACCAAGATTAGTTAACTAATCAGTCATTTTTGTCAGGTGTTTTGAATAAAAATGAAACAGCAAAACATTTATCAGAGAAATATCGTAGGAGGTTTCTTTGGAAATATATTTTCTAAAATATTTGAAAATGTACCTGGAATTGCAAAACAAATAGCGCCTATTGCGTTAGATGCATCAAAATCTTTTGCCACAGCAGCCTCTTCTGCGGCGGGTACAGCTGTTGGACAGAAGATTGTTGATAAAATTAAGGGTGGACCAAAGAGTGGTCCGCCATGTGATATGGATATCAAACAAGAAATTTCTGAAGTAGCACCAACACCAGAAACCACTAGGGGCGTTAATAAAAACGACAAAAACGCTGCTATCTCCGTCCGGAGAAGAAATTTTCAGAACATTAGTAACTAAAACTAGACCCTGGAGTGCTAGCATTCGACCAGATATTGCGGTGTTCTAATCTTCTGTTTAACAATGACAGATAAAGAATGTCTGTCAAAAAATACCTTGACCTGACCGTGGAATACCAACAGATGCCTCAACAAAAGAATTTGAGTATGCTGAATATCTCGATGAAAATTCAAACGAACCTAACAAACCAGGAATACAAACTTTTAATACAAGAGACGAGGACGTGTTTATGCTGCCACACAAAGTCATACTTGAAGTACGAGGAAGTGTAAGAACAGAAACTGGTACAGTAGTATCTGCTGATACACAAGTGACACTTGTTAATAACGGATGGAGATTGTTTAGAAGTGCCAGATATCAACTAGCTAGTCAAACAGTAGAAGATATTTCTATTTCAGAAACCTTAAACAGCAACGAAACGTAAAGGAACTAAACAAAAAGACGAACCGGAAAGCGATCCAAGGTAAATTCATAGGTCCGTTGCTAGCAGGAATTGCGGGAAATCTACTTCCCAATCTGCTGGGGGTAGGGCTGGGAGGGGATTAACGCTACCCGGTAGCAGCAGGTAGATCGCTCAGCGATCCGTCCACTAAACAACCTCGAGATTCTACATAAACTGGAAGATATCAACGGACTTCAAGGAGCATTTTCTAAAGATGATTTGTCACTTCTCTCTCTGCCAGCTGCAGCGAGTTGTGTAATAAATACTCAAAAGTTCAACGACGGATCTGGGTAGCGTTTTATAAAAACAACCATTTTGATTCGTTTGGGCTTTCACCGAGTGATATTATCAAACAGTACGTGCTATCATTCTAAAAGCATAAAAATAATCAATTATTTGTCTAATTAACTTCAGGCAGTTGGAACTGCAGCTTGTGGGTATTACTGCGTTATGTTTTTCAAACAAATGTCCATAATGCAAGCATTCCCAATGCAAACACACTCCGCTAGCGGACGAGCTAATTTTCGGAAATTTATATTACAATTTACACCTGACCCAAGCCTGGTGTACGATAAAATTTCAATTTTATATAACAAGCAAATATAAAAATGACTACATATTACCTGAAGTGCGGACGTAAAACGGAAGATACAAATGAAACTATGGAAGCTACAAAAAATAACCGACTACTGGTGAAAAGTGTTTCTGCTGCCTGTGGCAGTAGAAAGAGTATATTTCTTAAACGTGACTCACTATACCTGGAGATCAGGGAATGTCAAGAATTTCTAATACTATTTTAGTCGGCAATAAAATTAATACAAAAATGCAAGGCAACGCATGTATATGTAAAGCTGACCATGATCTCTGTATAGAGCAGGATAAAATAGTAACTTATTGCCAGTGTTCTAATCAACGAGCTGTAATTGGATCCGGCTTAGATATTCACAAGTTAATTGGCAAATTACCGAAACCCAAACATGGATGGACTCTGCCTCGATATCGTTATAGAGGGCCTTGGAATCCGCTCGATAAGCAACTTGATGAAAATGACAATCCCTTCCCGGGGAGGAGCCGTACAATCAGGTCGATGAAATTGCAATGCGTCATGACATATGCTACCGTGCCAACGAAAATGATAAATCTGGTTGCGACCGCATTATGCTTGATGAGCTAAGCGATATGAGACCGATGGGAATAAGAGTCTCAGAGTGAATTGATCGTAAGCTAGTCCAAGGCATCTTTTGAGCGAAATATAAACTCGGACTTGGTAAGGCGCATGCGCTTCAGTCTGGACTTGGTAAAACTGTACTTTATGATAGCGAATTTCAAAGCACTCGCGCACATGAACTTCACAGACCTTAAAGAAATTTCATCGACGGAAAGTTGTCGCAAAATAAGCTGATGATATATGGCAATAGATCTATCTGATGTTTCACGCATTGCAAAGCATAATGACAATTAAAGGTACCGCCTGAATATAGTTGAAGCATTTAGTAAATGCGCGTTTAGTGTACCTGTCGCAGATAAAACAGGGAAATCTATAACTGATGCGTTGAGAGAGATTGTAATCAACACAGAAAGAAAACCAAATAAGGTATGGACAGATCACGGAGCAGAGTTTTTTGATAAGCAATTCGAGCAGTTTCTGGAACAAAATAACATCACCAAATACATCACCGGAAATGAAGGGAAAAGTGTCGTCATCGAAATATTTAATCTTCGTTAGTGAAGAAAACATTCGAGAAAGGTTTCACTCCGAATTGGTCCAAGGAAGTATTCGTTGTGGATAAAATTTTAACAACAGTACCTGTGACGTATAAGCTGAACGACTCAGCAGGAGAAGAAATTATTAGAAGTTTCTACGAACAGAAACTACAGCGGACAGAGCAGGATATATTTAGAAAAAAGTAAGAGAGGTCTGGTTAAATGGAGAGGTTACGGAGACAGTTTTAATAGCTAAATACCAACTAGTGAAATCAAAAATCTTTAATCAGATCGCTAGCGATCCAATCGTGGGGTGTAGAACACCCTGCGATTCAATCCAGTCATTGTAAATATTTTTGTATTTCAAAAGGACAGACTTTCACTGGCCTGCATAATGATATCAAATATTGTCTTAGTGTTGTTGTTAGTGCGTTTTCTCCCATCAAGTTAAAAATCTTAACAAATCGAAAATCAAATTGTATATATTTCCGATGTTCATAAACTTCTTACTGTCCACTGTTCATAAATGGACTTAACAACTCCCAGAATATCTGACTCTCACAGACAGTAAAATAACCTTTTTAATCTTCTTAGCGAGGTGATATTTTATATTATACCGTGATTCTCCTGCGACATAAACTTGCTCGTCCTGAGATACTATACCTGGATCATCTGCAAATGTATCCTCAATGACGGAATAAATAAATTTCTTGATCGAACTTGGGATTTTTCGAATTCTGATGTTTTACATGACTGTCAGTATTGGAATTCGAAAACTGCTGATGCACTGGCTGATTCGCTGTATCACGATTGATATCAGTGTAAAAATCTAACAGTCTTTTCTGAAATAAGTATTTGTTTGAGTCGCCTAATATATAAAACTTTTATCTAAATTACTGTAATAAAATGCCGGACAAAATAAAAATCGTCTGTGCAAAAATCTTAAATATGAACTTCTTATTCGACGCTGTCAAGCTGTATATGAGTAATCAAAAAACAGAAAAAAGTATGTGAATTTTGTCGTTGAATACGATCTTTATTCGGCGTTTGATGTGTTCCTGACAGTTTCTTAGGTATCAGAACATGAGAAATATAAAAATATATTTGGTAGATATGATAGAGACACCGTCACGAAATGGGCTCACTGCTGTTTGACACGGGGAAATCTAAGAAATATTTCTGAAAATTGATCTATAAATAAACTGCAACTTTATGTTAATTATCAAATAATGGATAGATTTGATACTTGAGCTAATATTGTAAATCCCTTTCAGCCAGAAGGGGCTGTAAGAAATATGTTCTGCGGTGACAACATCGTGGTAGCTCGCTTTGAAGTAGAAAGAGAAAAAAAAAAATAAATAGATTTTATTAAGCAGCATAGGACTTGATCACATGCTGAAATATGGAAAAATCCTAGTCTAATATTATAAGGAAACCTTCAACAAATATCTCAATTACTGCTTGACAAATGGCGAGGTAGCAAATATTTTAAATAGCAGGTGATTCGTTTCGAAAGAAGATTCTATCAAAGGTTATCATTCAAATGGCGGGTTTAGTAATGTCATATGTAACGCGTTTGACTGATGCTGCACAAATATCAAATTATTTGCAAGTGCTGAAATAGAGCTAAACATGTTTTCTTCTTTTGTCTCCAAGTTAGTAGATATCACTGGACGAGCTTGCAAAAGGTTGCGGTAAATTTGATACTTTGACTGAACATTTCGGTGGCAAGACAAGCTTGCTGAAACGAAAAGGTATCTTTCCCTATGAGTATCTTGATGATTGGAGTAGATTTGATGAAATATGTCTACCTGAGAAAGATAAGTTATATTCTAGGTTAAATCTTGATGGTGTTAGTGATGATAATTATGCTTATGCTCGATCGATTTGGGATTCTTTTGGCTGTAAAAGCTAGGAGATAATCATGATTTGTATTTTATCACAGATGTACTGTTGCTCGCAGATATATTTGAAACTTTCAGAGATGACAGCAGTGAAGACTACAGACTCGACCAAGCTTGGTATTATTCAGTACCCGGATTAAGCTGTGATGCACTTCTCAAGCACAGTAAAATAAAGCTGGAGTTGTTAGCAGACCGAGATATGTTCAACTTTATAACACGTGTAATCAAAGTCGGAATAAGTGTCACACCAAAACATATGACAGGGCTAATAATAAATATCTAGCCGACATTGATAAGACAGCACCATCAAGTTTTATAACCTATCTAGATGCCAATAATTTATATGACGATTCCATGTCAGAATCTATGCCATATGGTCGGTTTAGGTGGCTCGGCGAAAAACAGTTTTTCAAGGAAACTGATAAAATCGTAATACCGAATGATGCTATCTATCTCATAGAAGTTGATATTGACTATCCTGTTGAGCTTCATGATAAGCATAACGACTATCCATGTTTTCCAGAATCAATGCTGATCGATTACTGTTTATTATGCTGATGAACAGAGAAATTATTCGTCTAGTGCTAGCACTAGTGGTAAATCTGTTGTTCAAAAATTAATTCCTAATCTGCTTGACAAACTGAGATACGTTCTGCATTATAAAAATCTTAAGCAAGCAGTTTATCGTGGGCTAAAACCTAACAAAATAGTTCATCGTGTGCTAGAATTTAATCAATCAGCGTGGATGACGAGTTTTATAGACTCAAACACAGGATGACGAGTAGCTGCCAAAACAGAATTAAAAAAGAAAAACTTTTTCAAGCTTATGAACAACAGCGTCTTTGGCAAGACCATGAAAAACATCAGAAAGCGAGTCAGTATTAAGATCGTCAATAACGTGGAACGTCGTAATAAACTTGTAACATCTGACTATTTTGTTAGTATGAAAATATTTAATAACAATTTAGTAGCCATTCAGCGATGAAAGACAAACTAGAAGTCAAATAAGCCAGTTTATGTTGGAATGGCAGTACTTGAGATATCAGAAAGGCTGATGTACCAGTTTCATTACAATTTTGTTAAAGATCAGTGGCCTGATGCAGAATTGTTATTTACAGATACTGACTCGCTAATGTACAAGGTAAATCTGATGATATTTATCAAGAGTTTTACGATAACCGAGAAATGTTTGATCTTTCAGATTATGCAAGAAACAGTCGATTTCACTGTGATGAAAATAAAAAAAAGTAACAGGACAATTTAAGGATGAGACAATTTTGGTTACTATCGTAGAGTTCATTGGATTGCTTAGTAAAATGTACTGTCTAAAACTAGCTGACAATAAAGTTAAGAAACGAGCTAAAGGATTAAAAAGAAATGTGGTAGGTAAGGTGATAGGTTTCGATAATAATAAAGCTGCATTAGACGGATTTTCTAGTTATGTTGAAATGATGGCAAGAAGATCAAATTGTCATAAAATTGAGACTGGTGTTATTATCAATTCTGGTCTTTGTAATTTTGATGATAAAAGATACATGTCTGATGGGATCAATACATTTGCAATGGGTTATAAAAAGTCTCATAGTGTTGATTGTAGCAAAGTGGATTTTCTACATTGGTTATTATAGTAAATATCTAGCAATTTCTTATAAAGTTTGTGTGAATATCAAAAATATCTTGGCAATTGGCTGTGTAAATTATCGATTATTTTGTAAAATCCTAGCGAGTTTTTAATAGCGCATTAATAGAAATCAGACATGTGTCATGTGGAAAAAACCTTGCTTGTTAGGTATATAAATTGTGTGTGAAATATAAATATAAATTGCTAGCGATTTCAAGTTAAAACCGCAATAGTTAGCTTAAAAGGGACGTATTTATGCCAAACCTTATTTTGTATGACGACGAAGATGATTCAGAGATAGGTCCTTGACAGGTAATCAATAATGAAATCGATGTTGTTGCGTCAATCACTCTGTGGTCATAATACAAACTAGGGGTTTGGCTTAGACACCCCCTTTATATCTACTATTCAAAATATGAAATGGCAGTTTCTGCGACACTGACGTTCCATGGATCCTTTGCATTATTTCATCTATTTGATATTCGAAATCATTTCCGTTGTTCTGTAATAAACAATTTTGTGTTTTACATTTGGCTTATTAACAAATAAATTAGGTAGGGACAATTAAAAGATCGCTGATTGATAGTTTTCACACTTATATTCTTCTTACATAAGGTATTTTTTCAGGAGATCTACGTCATATGTCTGGAATCCACAAGGAGAAAGGACAATGACCTTAGGGAAAAGATTGTAGCTTATATTGGAGTATGTGATGAGGTAAAATATATTACAGCAGTCACAAACAATCTACACTTATACCACTTGATGGTTCGTTTGTAAAACATAATGCTATTATGATTCACTCATATTTATCAAAATTTTACATACATAATAATTTCTTATCACGTTTAATTAGGCGACCTATTTATCCCTACGTACAATTTCAGCATCCTTGTTCTCTTGTTCTTGCAAACCGATAAATGTTGATTTCCAAAATAAAGATGACGACATCTTCATACATATCATTAGACCTCAACAGATCTATAAAAACCAGATGGTCAGATTGGCATACAGGAATCAATCCCATATATATATATATATGTTCATAGCATCAAGTTATGTTATTTAAGAGCTAGGAATTAATTTTTAAATATGTAGTTTCATAAATTTTTGATTTTGAACAAAACAATAAAGTGAATAGAAATCACTTAAATAACAGTAAAAGGCGTTATCCATAGTTCATTTCGCAGACTAGTTAGCGGTTTCCAACTTACAATTCTTAAAACTTTAAAAGAGTATCTTTATTCCAGGACAAAGATGAATTTGTCATCATGGAAACAAAGAGACATCTGGGAGAATACAGACAGAAAAATATTGACCATATCTTTGATCGGGTTACTAAGGTTATGTTTCAATAAATTCCTCTATCTAATAGACGCATCATTATATTTATCTTGCAATTTGCATGAATCACGTTGATATTGGTTTGGATGTGAGGTTGACTATTTATTTTCCAACAATGTTTTTGACCAATATTTATGTATTTATATATATTACAAGGAGGGACTCAAATTATATGCAAGTTGTCACAAAGCTTTATACAACAAGAGATAATAACACCTAGAAGAACTACAAAAAACAGTATCAATTATAGGTGAATGAACGCATATTGATCTTAAGGAACGAATTATTTAACTGAAAAAGTGGTCGCTGTAAAAACATGATGCTTTTCATGTGTGATTAATGTTTCCTGGTGGTTTTGGCTCAAACCCTCTCTCAGTCTTCTAAGGCTGTGTATCCAGCTCTACGACTCTATTGTCTTAAACTAAGTAACAGGAAAGAGTGAAAATCAACAAGTTTTATACAATTGAACAAATAACCCATTCTCCTAAAATACAAAGTGAAGAATTAAAAATGACCTAGAGTATAGTGAATGAAAACCTAAATGGTCCTAAAAGTTCTAATACAAACTCAAAAGTATTGAGTATTCAAAATGAGTTATGGTCTTCCGAATGAAGTCCAGGTTATTGTGCTGATGTGCCAATAGTCTGGAATAGTTTAATGTGCTAACAGTCTTGATTTATCGCAATTATGTAATCTAATATGTCTTTGAATTAATTTTAAAAATCCAAAGCACAACTGTTTGTCTCTACTAAGACTGAGGTTTATGTTAGGAATAATTAATGCGGTTTGTTTGTCTGTGTTACCATCCGCTATTGAGCAATTGTCGTAACCTAGGTTCATGAAATGTTCAGATAACTCTTCATACCTTTTTTATAATCAGTGCATTTATGCATATAGTCAATGCCTAGCTACAAGAGATGTTCCGAATGCAATCTTTTGAATGGAAACTGCGTGAAACAAGGTATAGGTGTTAATCATTCTGTTGTGAGTGGACGTTTTTAGCGACTTTGTTTCATATCAGCCTGGTTGATGTGTGCAGCAGAAAACGTAGTTTGCATTAGAGATTCCTGCTGTAAATATTATTGTAAGTTGGATTATAAAATCATCGGTATCTTATCAATTTATCAGTACATCCTTCAACAAAATTCAGAGCAGAAGTATCTAAACGAAAATGATGTTATTCTCCATATGATATATAT
>JAECUM010056286.1:0-18783 GCA_016617855.1 Megalonaias nervosa | reverse complement strand
ATATATATATATATATATATATATATATATATATATGATTGTGTGTGTGTGTGTGTGTGTGTGTGTGTGTGTGTGTGTGTTTGCGTTTTAATGGATTTGCAATTACTAAGAACTGATTGTGAAATTACTTAAGTCAACTTTCAGTTTCATATCTTTCTTCGTCAATAACTATGTTGCCTAATTTCGACATCGGAGTTTGCAGATTATCATAAATTTTGCTTCCTCCCTAAAACTTTTTAAATGTATGAATTGAAACCATAATCAGTATTGGACATATGCATACACGACCTAGGTAACTGAATCTTCCTGAACATTGACCGCTATTTAACTTAAAACCTTGTCTAATCTATTCGGCCAATACGTATTCAATCTATTCTAAAACTGACAGTGCCAACCCTTGCTTCGCGACACATATCTATTTTTGCTTTACCCTTTTATGCTGCAACTCCACCAAGGAAATATAAATAATGAGAAATACGATTAAAACACTGGTTGAAATCCAGAAGTATGAAACGTCTATAAATCAGACAAATTTTGGCATGAAGATTATTTCACACTAATCAAGTTTTATAGTAGCAAAAATGGCTTTCACATTCGTAACAACCCATTCACCTTCCACACTTGTTTGGCTCAATCCTTTCTTTGACAGGCAAGAAAGACTTCGTGTGTCTTTGCATTCAAATTTTTATCAGAATTGGACAGTCATTCACATGCCGACTTGTCGTGCAAGCTAACGTAACTTAATTTAAACAATAAATTATTGTAATATTCTTTATGTGGATAACCTGTTTCAAAGATTGTTTAAAATACAAACGTATATGTATATTTTCATATGCAATCATACTGAAAGTTGCCTACGTTTAAATTTATTCTTGTGTAAGTTTGTGTACGCTAATTCTTAAGAGGATGGTAATTTATAGACCATGCAAATGTATATCTTCAAATCTGTTCGTGTGACAAAATGTATATAGTTATGCAAATTTACATGAAAATATAAACTACCCCTTGTATGCGAACTGTTGCGTGTAAAAAGGGGCATTATGTAAACATTGTTACGAAGGATGCGCTTTTTAGCAGTGTTAGTTTTATCTTAGGAGACGGTTTTGATCAATGACATCTACTCTTCCAATAGACAAATCGATATTTTTATTCGTGTATCTCACTTTGAAGTGCCCGGATGTTTTCTACAGCGTCTTGACGTTTAAACGGATGCTCATACAGGTAGACGGGAAGTTTAATATACGGAATTCACGTTTATCATCACAGTTTGTAGGTAAGAAATGTTTACTGGCATCAGTCGGTTTATGACACATCAGGCCATAGAACACAATTAATTTTACTATATATTCTCTACATTTGTTTCTCAGTACTGAACTTTCCACTGTGTGACAATCAATACAAATCATATGTCAATCTAAAATACCTTCAAAGATGACTTCACGGTGAAGTTCTTGTCAAGGGTTGACCTGCTTATTTTTGAGAGGCTGAATTGTAAACAAAACACCATGCAATGGAACACAGATTTCACTTCCGGATCATCACTAAGGCCTTATTACTCACTGTGCACTGTCGCCGAAATACACACAGACAACCACACCATAAGCTCATATTCTAAAGAATAAACAATTGCCTTTAAATCCTTACCAAGAATGCCTAAATCTAACTCTTGTATCACCACCAAACGGAGACAGGAAAAAATGATCTAAAAATAGACTGGGACTACATTCGTGGGTACTGAACTGGAACTATTAATTGTGACCTAAGGCCATCAGTCTCTGTGTTTCCATCTAGTGATATCGACCAGGCTTCCATAAATATACTAGATTATACCCTATGATTCCAACGTGAATTTGGTGGCGAGATAGAAGCTGTTCACAAACGCCATGAGTTGTTGAAATTGCTTTTTTGTTTTCACGAGTTTCATTCCACATTATCCATAAATTTGCTACATCTAATGCGGAATGCTTGATTAAGACATTTTTCCTCTTGCTTTCCTTACAAATATGTTGGCATAAGAAGTTGCCATTTTGGTGCCCGTAGCTGTCTCATGGACTTTATTCACAAAGAATAACTGATTTTAGAAATTATAACCTATTTCTTTAATATTCTGTCACTGTCCAGCCTTCTTTCTGACACGTGAAGTAATACCGTTCGGTACAAGTAAATAAAAAAGAACACAATATCTTTTTTTAATTTTGGGAATCAAACGGAACTTTCTTCATGTTCATTTTCCTGCTACGAATATAATCTTGATTGCTAATTGTTAGATCGCGTAGAGTTGCCATTACTGAAAAATCTTCATCATTACGAGAGCATGGAGTCCTGAGAGTCATGATCTGGATTTTCAGGTCTGAATAGCGTCAGGACATGTATTAGACTGACTTTAGCAAAGTATCACAATGAATCAAAGTAAAGGGATCGAACTATTTTATTATTCTTATAACATGGGCCGAATCGGGTCGGCTTAGATATAATACTTATAGTAAATACTTAGTGGCGATGGTTCAGGGTAGATATTCTGATGCTGACAACAAGACTGGTCTAGGAATAAAGACGAAGTTACTATGATAATGTTTATTTTGTTATATAGCTTGCAATTTTCAGATAATAAAATAAAATCATTATAGTTAACTGAAAAGCACATGAAATTGCTTAACATTACACTCATTTTAATACGAACTTCATCCTAAATTATGAACCGAATTACATACTGATCGGTTGATATGCGCATGAATATCGCAGTTTCTGAATAAAGGGATTGAAACAAAAGTCACTAATTTCACTTTGATCACTGTTTATAAGACAAACTCTTAGAGGCATGGTGATAAGAGACACATATATATGATTTATAGCTTTTGTGCAGTTTTAAAATTTTGTATCACCGACCATTTCAACAGGTGAATGGGTCTGGAAAGTTTATCACCTGGGCGAGGCGACAGGCAGCCTGAGTGGCTCAAATGGCGACGACTGGGCATGGGAATGACAACATTATTTTGACAGTTATTTACAACTGGACTGGATGTATTCATGGATCTTGATGACACCGATTCATTTCACAGATCGTTACTCATTTCCTTTTCATATCAAGCGAGGCTTATATATATATATATATATATATATATATATATATATATATATATATATATATATATATATGTGTGTGTGTGTGTGTGTGTGTGTGTGTGTGTGTGTGTGTGTGATTCTGCCTACTGATATGCAAAGAACGATTGTACTACCTGATTACATATAACTCTTCCTACTATCATTCTTGAACTGAAACAATTAAAATAGGGCTGAATAAATGTATAAACTTCAAATGTGATATCTGATAATTTACCATAATTACTACAACTTCATCGTTTAAAAATCAGCATTTATGGTTTTGTTTAGTTTTGGTATCTGTAAAAATGCGTATGTCATAGTTTTGAATCTATCAGGACACGTAATAACAACCAATAACTGATATACGTGAGACTTTACCTTCGGTAAACTCTCTTCCAATCTATTTTATTTAGATCGGGAGACTTAAAACTTTCTATGATTTCACTAATATCTGAATTCAGGACAGAGAGCAAAAACCCAGATACCTATTTATATCAAAGTTAAAATCAACACTTGTTTGTATTTTAAAGATACTACAATAGTGCTTGCTATAAATGTGTAATAAAATTACATGTTATTGTAATTTAAATGATATATGTAACTCTTGTCTTCTGAAAGCAATGAAAAGTACTTTCTGATGCCAAAGAGAGGTAAAATCCAGTCTCTCCGATCCTCTCTAACATTATTTTTTAAAATAACTATCATTCTTTATGCTATGACAATTTTCATGACTCACGGTAAAAATTCAGTTCCCATAAAAATCAACCGAAACGCCATAATATAAAACATTGTCAGTTCCCATATAAACCAACCGAAACACCATAATATAAACTATTGTCAGTTGCCATAAAAACCAACCGAAACACCATAATATAAAACATTGTCAGTTCCCATATAAACCTACCGAAACACCATAATATAAACTGTTGTCAGTTGCCATATAAACCAACCGAAACACCATAATATAAAACATTGTCAGTTGCCATATAAATAAAACACCATAATATAAAACATTGCCAGTTGCCATATAAACCAACCGAAACACCATAATATAAAACATTGTCAGATGCCATATAACCAACCGAAACACCATAATATAAAACATTGTCAGTTGCCATGTAAACCAACCGAAACGCTACAATATAAAACATTGTCAGTTGCCATATAAACCAACTGAAACGCAACAATATTAAACATTGTCATTTGTCATTTATACAAAACACCATAATATAAAACATTGTCAGTTGCCATATAACCAACCGAATCACCATAATATAAAACATTGTCTCTAATTTTGTCAATTTAAAATAGGACAAGCTCTGAAATGTTTCTTTTCACTAGAAATTTACTTTTCTTTATCAACTAATGATTATAACTTAAACATATACTATATGTTCTCTTCATCGATTTATAAACTGCTTCCGATTTTTCCATATAAGTACCCTGAGGCTTATTCAACGCTGGAAAATAAATACTGATATATTTGCCGTCAAGAAAAAGTCATAAACTACTACTATGCTACCTCTTTAAAAACATTTAAAATATTTTCTAGAGGGAAATAAATACGTGCAAATTATATTTACAAACAACAAGTAGTAAATAAGAAAATGAATATTATGAGACGTTATATATGCGGTACATAAAATCAGTTAATGAAATTGAAGAAAGAAATACAATATATAATAGGTGTAAACGTTATGTCGATTTAATAAAATAAAACTGATATCGTAACCGACTAAGTAACAATATTAGGTCAATTAATTAGTGTTGCATGTGAAGGCCGGTAAATTATGGTCAGCTCTACAATGTCATCGTCATATTGAGCTTGGAGACTATAAGCCTTTGGTCATGCCAGCATTCCACACTTTTCATGACCTTTGACACTCGGACATCCTGCTTATCTCTTCTCATAACGATGATGTAGTCAGTGAGATACCTAAATTTTTTTGGAGGCGTGGGTGCATCTGAGACGCCTTGTTTCGGTTTGGCAGACCGAAGAGTGTGTTGGTGATTAGGAGCTCGTGTTCAGTGAATTTTAACACTAGTAGCCTGTCCTTGCTGCATGGACTAACGTCACAGCTGGCAGCGACACCTGGCCATGTCTGGTGGTCTGTGCGATTTGTAGCTTTGAACTCACCAAGGGTCATGTCTGCTTTTAGTACTTCTGCAATAAAAGACTATAGGACTTCATAAAACTTGTCATTGATCTCACTTTGGTCACGATGGGTACATAGGTACTGAGGATAGTTGCATGTCTGTTTCCAGACAGTGGGAATAGCATTTTTTGCATTAGTCTGACATTCCGCCATTTTGGTGGTTTGTGAGCTTACTCAGCTGCTGAGATTTTACAACAAACCCAATATCTGTTTCACGTTGCATTTCTTTACTTCGGCCACTCAAGAAGAGGGTGGAAAACATTCTATTTAGAAACGCTATCTACGATATATTATTTAGTGTAAAATTTAGATATTAGACTAAATGCAAAGTTTTGTACTTGAAGATGTCTCTTTTTCTCTTGTCACAGTAAGATCAAGAGAATAACATCTACTGTCGACAAATCAGATCCATTTTTATATTATAATTGTCGACTATCTAATTCTTGATAGTTCTTTGTTCCAGAAGCTTTTATTTGGACATCATTACCATACATAGCAAATAACTTATAAAAAAAACTGACAATCAATTGCTTGGATATAATATTTCAATCAATAACGTTAACGACCATTTTAAAGTTCTGTTGATGTTTGAGAAGGATGACCTGCTAAATATTTTCCATTCATTCTGTTAAGTATCGCATATATTAACGTATAGTCATTTATGTCAAATATATCACTTTAAACTTTAGATAAAGTTTTAAAACAAAAAATCCCTATTTATTTCATTTTTGTTATCATCAAAAAATTGATATGAACATTTAGTTGCTTGAAATCTTTTCATTACATTTTCTAATTCACTTTACTTTATCATTGACCTTATTAACCTTCTCTCTCTCTCTCTCTCTCTCTCTCTCTCTCTCTCTCTCTCTCTATATATATATATATATATATATATATATATATATATATGTATATAACTCAGTAATAACTGAGAACAAAATATATTCTTGAAATGAAATAGATTACCATCTCTGTTATCAAAATGATTTGTAAAATATATTTATTTTCATGTTGTCTCTCAATGTATATTGTCATTTAAATACCCTACATTAAAACAGCTAAAATTCAAGCATCCAGTACCTAAAGCGCTGATATGTCTTCCTAAGATATGGTACAGATATTTTTCATGTGTTTTCTAAAGTCTCCTTTTCTCTTAAATAATTTCTTATTTTATTCTTTGTATTTGTGATCCTAATGTCTTATTAAACTAAATTCATCATAATTAATATCAGTTTCAGCATCTCATCATGATTTAAAACCATTTTATCTCTGCAAGCATTAACTTCAAGATCCTAATATTTTGGAACAAAGTGATTAAAGGCGAAAGGAATTATAAATCCCGTTGCCAATTATGCAACTATTAAACAAGGAGCTGCTCGACCCATTCACTACAAAGCAGTTGCCATAGTATCCTCTATACATTTAAAAATGCATATGCTCCTTTTTGTAATCTAAAATTAAAACAGTTAACAGTGTTAGTTTGAATTGTTGTATATAAAGGGAGTGCATAAAGGTGGTACATTTGTTAGCACTGGTACATTCTCTCCCATTTATGTCCATGGAATAGATAAACTGGACTTTTTTCCTATCATCCGTTTTAGTAAGTGCAAGGTGGTAGCATTCCTGTTTCCAATATTAGTATCGGAGAACCATTGTTGTCTCTGTTAAATATGTTCTTTTTTAAACATCTGAAGTTTCTAGAGTGTGCGGAAAGTATAAACAGAACTCGGTCAATCCGGAAGTCAGACGGACAACACTTGCTGTATCAGTCATCTTTGCACTCTTGAAATAAATGTCCTGCCCAGAAACAAAATTTGGAAGTTAATCGATGTTTAGATCTTTATTACAGAAAATTGAAAAAATAAAATTATCAACTGTTAATCATAAAAATCATTTCTAAAGTTCTTAATTCAGAGTTGTGCTAATGTATTATAATTCTATAACTTACATACTCATTTAATCTCACACGGCTGATCATGAGTTCAATAGAGTAGTTCAGTCAGTGATTCCGTATGAACACCTGAACTTTTCGTGCCGCACACCCAGCCTGGCACTACATTTACAACTTGAAATATTCAATAATTCTCCACTTATATGATATCTAGTAATATTTATTGCTCTGCATTTTAAACTAATTAAAAAAAATAGCAGCAGGCGATTGTACTTGTTAGAAATGCAGTATTTTCGGGTAAAAAGTGGCGCTTTTACCGCTAGGGATAATGGAGGAGTGCCCTAAGTAACGATGAGGAGTTTTGGGGTATTTCACGGTATCTACCGCCGAGAAATTAGAGTAAGCTGAGGTTGACAATATTTTGGACACAATTTGTGACTGTAAGATCTTAGATGAAGCTTGTGTGCAGAGTGACGCCAAACATGACAGAAAGAGAGAGACATAAAAATGGCACCAAACATGACAGAGAAGAAGAGACCAAGTTCTTTGCCGATGAATTATTGTATTTAAAACTTAGAAAATCCAGACATAGTACGAAAGACTCACCGTAAGCACGCACGCACGCATGCACGCACGTACGTACGAAGGTATACGTACGTAGGTAAACGTATGTATGTGTGTATGTATGTATGTATGTATGTATGTATGTATGTATGTATGTATGTATGTATGTATGTAATATATATGCCATAGATATCAAGTGCCTTAGGGCAAGAAAATAATTCACGGAAAAAGAAAGCACATATCCAATCAATATGCTGAGCAATGTCGCCTTCAGGAAATACACTATAGAATGTACCCCGCATTGATCAATAACAATCCTGCGAATATATAAAATTTCTGCCTCTCTACCATGATTTGTAGTTTTGCATTGACCAATCAAATACGTTTCAGAATAATTTTAGATGCATTTATTTCCTTTGGTTTTAATTGTTTCTACATCAATGATTTGACTGCCTGAGAGAAAATTTACGGTTTACAAATCTGGCGGTCTGTCATTACATTTTCACATGTGTTCAATGGACTTTTTTACCGCCAATTGTAACAAGTCATACATGGCTTTCAATGGGGTTCACAGTGACTTAAAAGCATGTAATAGTGAGATAAGAGACATGCATTACTGTCACAGACTGGCCGTATGGTCATTTTGCACTAAATCCAATTATCAGTTTATCCAAGCCCGACGGTCTTTAAAAGTACCATCATCTACATATTCTAGTTTCACTGTTCTACGTAATGAGCATGAGAAAAAAGTTTAAGGTTTTTAGTAACGGCTGTCTGTGTCAACTAATCCTGAAAAGTAGTCCAAGAGTATGAATATATCAGAGGTGATCAAACAGGAAACCAGTCGATGTATATAGCTCTTATTCAAGTTCGCTATCTTGTTTTACAGCAGACTGCTTACAGTAATAAGCGCAAAATCTTGCTTTTAATCGTCAGACTTAGCCATTAATTTTGCCATAAAATTTTTGTATATAAAGCAAATTTGTAAGGAAATTGTGTTTCTCCAAGAATAGTTACCCATTCACATTACATTAGGAATATTATCCTGCTATCTCGCGAATCCAGCCCTACTAAAAGACAAAAATCGTCTTTCTTCTATCTCATATAGACAAAGAGCAATATCTCTTATCCATTAGTTCCCCTTGCCACCGCCAGGTGTCACTAGTTTTTAGCTAAGCGATGTACTAAAGATGATGTTCGCATGGCGGGGAGATTGAGAGGGTTTTAAGTAATGTGATTGGTATGTATTATCAGGGAAACATAATTTACCTAAAGATTAGCTTTCTCTTTCAAATACGTTCCTCAATCACATTACGTTAGGTGAAAAGGTAATAAGAGGAGTGAATGCTAAGAATCCGACCTCTACCTCGCATATCCTTCTATGGAATGATGGCTGAATTCCCAATGCAAACGATAACCCGTTCTTCTACAAAAGCATCACAGCCTCGGGACACTTGATCCGTGTGTGTGTGTGTGCGTGTGCGTGTGTGTGTATGTGTGTGATTTGGAGTTTTAACGTAGCTTTAAAAATGTTTCAGCTATATCGCTAAGAAGTCTGCAATGTGACAGTTTATAGTGATGTCAAGTACTGGGGCATCATGCCGCAGATATGTAGCATCATTTTCCACCCATTCACATTATCCTGACGCAAGGTCGATCAGTCCTAACACTAGCCTCTTAATGCTGAGTGCCTAGCGAGGCAGCTGAAGTACGATCGTTAGAAGTCTTTGGTACGACTCGGCCGGGGCTAGAACCCGC
The DNA here is from genome assembly GCA_016617855.1 of Megalonaias nervosa. Lineage (NCBI taxonomy): Eukaryota > Metazoa > Mollusca > Bivalvia > Unionida > Unionidae > Megalonaias > Megalonaias nervosa. The sequence continues at coordinate 9,312 of JAECUM010056286.1, read as the reverse complement.
CACCTACCGCATCCGAGGCGGACGCTGTAACCACTTAGGCCACCGGATCGGTTCACTTGCTCTGTGACCTTACATATGTTTAACAAGATAATTATTGAAATCCTATTACCTACAACATTTCACTGATGAATCCAGCGAAGCTGATAGGCTGTGTTGATTGTTTTAATTAGGTCTGGTGGTTGACTGTGCTGCGGCCACATGACCTACCAGGTTCAATGTCTGCCTCTGGGAAGCTAAATCTCTGACACAAAAACTCGAGAAGGTTGAGTCTGCATGCTAGGCAAGAGCCTCTATTATATCTCACATGGAAACGTTACCTTCGAACGCAAGGCTAGCAAAGATTATTCTAATCTCATGAACACTAACCTTCACGAGGCAACTCTGATCTTGAGAGACATCCGAGTACGCCGAGTGTATAACCCTTTTTAACCAAGAAGCAAGGGCTTGAGGGGTGATATCCTATTTCCGGGCTTTTAACAGAAGGGAGAGGCGTTTGCGCGTGCCACGGCTTGTCTCTGTGTGTTTTAAGAGTGCGTGAACAGGATCTTGCATGGCCGCTGCTCTCGACCTGTCAGTGGAAGAGATCGAGCGAATGACGACTTTTTGGTTACCGACGGACAGTAACCTATTTTTGTCAACAAAGCTTGGCTGTGCAAAGAGGAAAACCGAACCATCCGATCTGACCTAAACATGTTTCTGCTGGATGGTAAGTGCATGCAGCTCGCTTACCCTGCATGTGGAAGCTAAAGCTATCAGGAAACATGTCTTGCATGATAGTACTTTAAGGGATGTGTGAGCTAGAGGTTCGACTTTATTCGAATTGAGTCATGTTAAAACCCAGGACAGGTTCCATTTTGGAAACAGTGAGGAGTTTTAGTCGGTTGAGATCAAATTTGGCTCAAAGATCTGATAGGTCCTTATCATGCCCATTATCGCGGAATGTGTCCGATATCATGGAGAGGTAGTCTTTGATAGCAGCTGGGGACCACTGTTTCTCCTCGAGGATCCAGAGAGAAAGGTAGGCCAGTTGATGGATTGAGACAATCAGAGGGACAATGTTATTGGTATGGCACCAGTCCTTGGAAATTTTCCCTCGTAAGCCTACAAAGTGAAGGACCTTCTTGCTATCGAATTCAATCCAAAACCGTTTTGCATGAGAGTGAACAAACAGAGAAATTTCTGTGGCGCAGAACGGATATGGACATGAAAATATGTGCTGGTTAAAGCGATTCTAACGACATACTAGTCCTGTCGGACGATACTGCTTCCATCTTGAATTTCGTAGGTGAAATGAATTGGTTCAGGCGACTCAAGTCGATGATGGGCCTCAACTTGCCGTTCTTTTCCCGAATAAGAAACAGCCTTGAATAAAACTCCGGAGATTGTGGTCTTTGCACAACATCCACCACCTCTTATTGATGAGTGATGGTATCACATGTTGTAGAAAGGCATACTTCTCCCGATCTGACGGTACGTTCGTGTAGAGGGGAGAGGAAGAAAGGGAAGGGCGTTGGATAAATGAAACCTAACGTCCCTCCAAATTACCTGGATCACCCAATCGTTTTGAGAGATAGGCAGATGCAATGAGCCCGAAATTACAGAAGTGGGCCGCCTTAAGGTACGCTGTCTGAAGGAGATGTGGAGGGTAGATCAATATTTACGGTTAGGAGGCTTGAAGTTGGTGACATTTGGTTTCTTACCACCTATGTACGATTGCCTCATAGGTTGGTTAGTCCGTTGTCTGCTGAAATTGGGTTGGGAGCGATATTGGCGCACGCCTGAAGGAAAAGTGGCCGCTGAATGTCCCTTCGCACTGGTGGGGACTGAGTGTTTCCAAACACCTGTGTAGGTTGAGCGGCGAGTTGGAGGGGTAGTTCCTAAGCTGCCTGCCTCTGAGCTTCTGCAATTCATCCTCCAGAAAGCAACGTTGGAGTACATTTTTGTCCACTTTATAATACAGTGCAGTTAACTTGTGAACGGCCGTTAAATTCTTGTCGAGGGCTGGGAGATCAGTGCTGATAACGTCTGAGTGAGTTTTTGTACCAGCGAGTCGCTGGAACATGACTTTCTGAAAATAAAATCCTACAATTTCTCGGTCTACCAATTCTACCCGAAAGCCGGTCATTCATCTCCTTAATTTAAGCCTATTGGGGAAGGAGTTAGATGGAGGGCGTCCCTTTCTCCTTGCCGATATCTACCGACGCTTTAAATTTATAATCTTGAGTAGTGGTAATGGGGTGGAGGGCATTCTGAAGTGGCCAACACGGGATAAATTTCCTCTACTGCTGCTTTGAAGCTGAATTCAGTCTATTATATAGTCTTATCTGAATACTGATTTGACGGAACTTCATCACACCCACGTACTGTGTCGAGTCCTATTCTGGGTTCGCATGTAGATCTGGACAAGTCATGGGGCGTGGCATCGATGACCCTGGCGGTCGTCTTTGAAGATATCACTTGCTCTCCCTATTGGATAGGCAAAGATCATTCCAAAGTCCCGCATTGCCGGAACTACAGGCTGGCTTGCCCGGCGTATAGAAGACGGACCAGCTATCACTAGCACCGGCAGCAACAAAGTCCTGCCTTGACAGACAGATTTCTAACTGAAATCTCCGGGATAGTAATGGTAAGTTGCAGACGGTGCGTCTAGACGGACACATATGTCACTAAGATCCCCGTACATCCTAGTTGGCTTGACCGTGTCAACGATAAGGTCCCCATGCAGGGACGGCTGGACGGCTGGTGACAGCCGGATGGCCGGTATCTGTGCGGTGTTGGTATGAACAGGATCAAATGGATCAAGTACAAACCCCATGCGCCCTGACTTACAGGCACGAAGGCCATGATTGGTCATGCTGGGGGACATACGCCCACTGGGCTGCCTAAAACTGGGCGAATAGGCACTGAGTCAGAAAAAAATGTGTGGAAGTTAGCGACGGAAGAAAGGGGTAAAATTTGTCCTGATGTCAAGACGTCGTCGTCTCCTGGACCAGACTTCGTACCTGTTCGAAGGCGTACGGTTGTACCCTTTCCACATCATTGTCTTCCACTACCGATGATGTAACTGTGACCGGCGGTGGTTGCAAACGACGAACTTTCGATGGGGCGGGGAATCCCAGCATCCCTACATGACTCGCAATGGAGCTTGACTTAGGATGTATACTGAGGGCGTCAATGCTCTCCTTCCTCGACTTAATCCTTTAGCTGCTTTCTGGACTACTAAAGCCCAGAATTCCTCAGATCACGTATTACATACGCTGCATGACATCGACGATATACATTTTGTACATAAAATACAGGAGTCGTGTTTGTCCTCCCATGCTTTGAACTTCTTGGACTTGTGCCCTTGATGGCATTGCCACTGATACAGCACGAAAACAAAACAAAGCATAAATTAGTAATGCAGTATATTATCAGCTCGCTAAATCACTCTCGTTACTAACGGAACAGTGAAAAAAAATGTCGTATTTAGATGCCTTATAATTTATGCTTTGAACTTATGCATTCATGCCTTTATTTAGCATTTCTGTGAAAAGAACACAACACAAAAGCAAGCACAAATTAGCAATGCAGCATATTATAAACTCGCCAACACTTCTCTGTTACAAACGGGGTAAGCAAAAGTAGTCGAAGTCGCGCTAACACGTAAATGATAACGGAGTTGTAATAGAAAACAAGATTTCTAGCTCAGAGACCCCCTTCCCCCTCCAAAGCCCTTCTATGTTATCATTTTATCAGCTCAAAATAATGACTTTCAGATATTCTGACAAAATATGTTTTCTCCGGGTATGGGGGTCTCTGATCTAGAAAACCTTGTTTTCTATTACTACTATAACCGTCATGTTGATTTTAAATCATTTAAAATTGAAATAAATATTATTATCTGAATATGTCATGAATGAATCAGAATCAGAATAAAAATAATAAAAATAGCAAAAGAGGAGTACCTCACAAGCAGGTTGATGACGTCGAATATATATTTTTGGGTAATTGTTATATTTGTTTCACATTGCAATTGTTGGATCGCTAAGCGCGATAGGGGTAATAAAAACACCCCCTAAGTGAATCCCGGGAGCTTTGAGGTTCAGGGGTGCCAGGCGAGTTTACACCTGCAATTATAGGGGTTTTTTTTACAATCTCCATACACAAGTATATATCTCATCATCATCTGCCCGCAGACGCCCCACAATTATAGTAGCATCTGTCGCCGAATGCAAGACAATATATCTTTATCATTTTTTGAGTCTCGAAAACGCAGTGTCCACTAGTGGATCCGTATTCGATCGCCTTAACCCCACGGCTACCGGAGCTCTTACAAACACACAGGTAAATTTAAGTATGTAACTATTCGCTACCACACTCAAACTGTTCTGAAAATTCTATATCCTCGTCATTTAATTTTTAATTTCAGAAATAATTGCATGAATATTTTCGGAAATCATTATATAATAAATATTATGTTTAAAATAAACATATTTTCTGAATCTGAATAAAAATATTTATTATATACATTTCTGCCTGGGCAAAATACATTGCAGTCTGCTCGCTAGAGAACATATGTACAGATTTGTGACAATGGTGCATGGATCGATACAACAGCTTTATAAATTACTCTATAGCTCGCAGACAGGGTTATTTCTGCCTTCTGCAGTCTGTGAATATAAAACGATCGATAATGACTAGTTTGTCGTAATATCACACATACACCTGCCTATATGATGGAATATCTATTTGTCCATTCTGAGATCTCTATCGTCGGTGAGGAAAGCGTATATTGAAGATATAAAATAATCTTATCAGGAGAGTTAAAAGATGTAAAATATCATTTTCTGTTGCAAATTATGGTGATTCACACTGACTACAGACGGTCATGTAATGTTACGCAATATAACAAACGGGATAACTGCTTAATGAGAACAGATAAGCTCCCTTTACAATAAAATGAAGAGAGACAGAGTTATCTATCTTATTTTTTTTTAAAACTCCATCACCTATTATTAAAATATCAACAGTAGATATCAGAAATAATTAATTATCGTATTTATACAAATAAAATTTAATTTTTCCGCTTACTTTTCGATGACATTCAAATAACTCCTTCATTGCTATCCTGGTGAGAACATACTTACCACCTTTTGCAAAAACCTTCGACCTGTTTAGGTCAGTATTAAGTTTTGTGTATTTTTCTTGACTGGTCGGATCATGAAGATTATCGTATTTCAACATAAGCTCATCTCTCAGCTTTTCAAGATAATCAAAATATTTGCTGTTATCTGATCTGATAAGCGAGAGTTTTATTCTATCAAATTTACTAAAGCAAATACCTGAAATTTCATCATTAAATTGAACTGATAATTGCTGGACATTAACCATTACTTTTTTAATTTTGCTACTAACTCCATCGGCTAATTTTAAATTTTCGAACATTATTTATAAAGTTCAGACAAAATTGGGTAGTGTCCAATAGCTAATGTATTAATTCCGTCCTCGCAATACCTCTTATCATCAAAATTACTTAGTCCACGTTTTTAATTGTGTCTGTTTCAACTTTATGATGATTTGTTCTGATAACATTTGTTTTAATAAAATTAGTGCAGGTGTTTAGCGCTGCTTTAAAATCATCAAATTTCATACACTTCTTATCATATCCGCGAGGAATACCTTTTGGTTTTTTGTCAGTTTATTGTCATCTAAAATTACAGTACACATTTTACTTCTTAGTCCAACAAATTCCTTTACTGGCGCAAACATAAATTCATCTTTCATTTTTCCGATGACTTTTTTATTTACATCATCATGAAATCCACTACTTTTTGGATAATCCGATAAATCAAGTAAATTTTTATTGTTATAAATATTTTGATAAGCATCCTCACATTTTATGTTATAAACAAGTGAATCCGTATCAGTAAATAGCAACTCCGAATAAGGCCACTGCTTTTTGGTAAAATTATAGTGAAAGTCGTACATTAGATATTTTGATATATCAAGTACAGCTGCACCAACATAAATCGAATTATTTAACTTTAAATTTGTCCTCCGTCGCTGTATTGCAACAAGATTTTCATTAAATATTTTCATACTGACAAAACCGTCATCGTTAACTAATTTATTTCTGCGATTTACATCATTTACAACTTCAATATTGACTCGCTTTCTGATATTTTCCATCGTCTTACCGAACACAGAATTGTTCATTAACTTGAAAAAAAAGCTTTTCTAAAAGCCGGTCTTAGCAATAGCACGACGTTTAGTATTTAAATCAATATAATCCATCCACCGTGACTGATTAAATTTTAACACGCGATGAACTTTTCTCAGAATTAATTCAGCATCTACTGCTTGTTTAAAATTTTTGTAATGTATCACGTAATTTCTTTTATTTAACAAATTTGGAACTAACTTATAAATAATCGAATTTTTTGCTGTTGTCGTTGCCTGTTGTTCAGGTAATAATAAACTATAATCGATAATCATTGACTCTGCACAAAACGGATAGTCGTTATGTAGATCATGTAACGAACTAGGATAATCGAGATCAACTTCAACCAAATAACTGACATTTTCTGGTAAATCTTTTTCAGTTTTTTTAAGAAATTGATCTGGAGTTATCCAATGAAATCCACCACACGGCATTGGCTCTGACATAGCATAATCATACAAATTATTGTGATCCAGATAAATAATATAATTTGACGGTAAATTTGTATCGTAATTTTTTTAAGTATTTATTATTAGCTACCGCATACTTTTTCTTGTAACGCTAATTCCGCCACGAATTACTTTTTCAATAAAATTAACCATATCAACATCAGTTAAGAGATCCAATTCTATCCTGCTTGTTTTTAGCAGAGCATCCCATGACAATCATGGCGCAGAATAATACCAACACGGGTCTAATCCATAATTTTCCTGATTAACTTTATGAAAACTCTCCAAAACATCTGCTAGTATAATACATCTGTTTTCAAATATAAATCATGATAATCACCAAGTGTCCTACAACCAAATTTATTCCAAATTTCCTGTGCATATTTGTACTCGTCATCTGTAATATTTTCATTTTTAAATGTAAATCTGTGCTGCTAAAATGCGAGCAAATTTATGACATTATTTTAATATAGTGTAATGGGCAGGAAATCTAGCCTGTAAAATTTTTTTTTTAAAATTAAAAACAGTTACAAAATTAAGGTCATTCATCGTAAAGCTTTCGGTGGTAAAGCAGAGTTAGGGGTCGTCCTAATATTGTTGTCTCTACCTCATAGATATAGATGGTGGGTTACGACATCGTAGCTAGGTGGGTGGGTGTTGTCAACCTTGACGGACAATATTAATTTATTCATTAATACCTACTGTTATTCAATCTCAAATGATGATTGGTATCATTCTCGGTTAACTTAGATATTCCCATATACATTGGTCATGGATCCGCCATTTAACTCCTTAACTTCACGATGTTATTATGCCAGAAGTACATGTGTAACTTTCCTAGGTATTAGCCTCGTTTCCAATTTCGGCACATTTGGTATGCTCCCGTCGTTATCTCGAATAATAGTTATGGGCCGCTTACGACCTCATTCACTTTAGATAAAACATTTATTCATATTGCAAATTTTGACCATTGAGAAATAAATTCGTTGTATGCACACTTAACTAACACTCTGGGTTACATAGGTTTTAGTTACAATTTTTAATTTGGGTGAAGTTTTGTTGCTGTCGGTAGGAGAGTACGGTTGCCACTGCCAGCGCGCGCTCGCAGAATTTTTACTTGCGGCTGCTACCCAGCGAACGGCAGAATCTTCCCTGCCAAGCGCAGAATTTTCCCTGCCAAGCGCAGAATTCTGCAGAATTCCGCGGGAGGTATAAAAGGCTTGTCAGCGTCTCTACTAGGACCTGTTCGGGTTTCCGAGGGTTACATTAAGAGCTCCTTACGTTTAGACTGAGCGTGGGAAAGTCATTTAATACTTTTACTACGAATACCATATAAGGAAGTGTGCAAAGAAAAGGTAACTCTTTTGTTTATTATTCAGAATTCATAGTTATTTCACAACATCTACACAAATAAATGCAAAGAAAATAATGTTTATTTTATAGTGAATTTTGGATAGCTCTAAAGCCAAGTTGTGAAATCTACATCTGTGTACTAAAACTTTTATGGACATTTATTCATTCATTGTTATGTTTTAAATCAGCAACCTCAGCATAAATATCTGCCTATCAGTAAATAGTATTCAGACAGTATTTCATGATCCTGTGAGGTCAAGTCAAGTGTTTCTTGCGGATCTTGTTCCAATAATGATGTTTATGTACACTTCAATAGAAATAGGATTAATAATAATAATAATAATAATAATAATAATAATAATAATAATAATAATAATAATAAAAATAAGTGAATGTTTGAATACAGAGCAAATGAGTGTTTCTCAAAGCTCTTTCCAGTAGCTATTTGTTACATTGTAAAGTTGTTGAGTGTTTCTCAAGGCTTTGTGCATATGCTGTTAGTTAGTTTGTTACAGCCATTGAGTGTTTCTCAAGGCTCTGTTTGAAATTACTCTATATGACTTTAATGAAAAGTTAGCCAATGCTTCAAAGTCTATAAGTAAACAATAATTCTAAAATAACATCTGAACACTATACTTTGATATTTATAAATGTTAATATCAACTTCTATCCTAAAAAATGTTACTTAAATTGCTTATGTTTGTCCAGCTGCACACTACCGCTGTGATATAGAATCCATGAGTTATTATATTTGAGTCTTAAAATTTTAATGCCATACAAGTCTGTAACTTAAAAAACCACCTGAAGCTTAAATCTGAGTCTGCATTTCATCACTAGTCCCATTCTTATTGTAAGGGTTCCCCCACTTCATTGGAGAATCAGAGACCTCTTGGAGTTAAGGTCTAAGTTTAACTGGGCCTTTACTCTAATGAGAGTTTATCAGCCACAGGAACACAGTGAGTCACTGAGTGGTCACAGGAGGTTTAACGGCCAACGCTACTCCGTAACAATAGATTTAGTTGGAACCCAGCTGTTAAATTTATCGCTGTATCCTCTCCATTTAACTAAACTTTTATTACCTTTTTTCCTGATAACTTTTCCAATAACAAATATATCTTGCTCAGTTTTCTGTAGTTCCTGCTCGTAAAAACAACCAGTTATAGGCTCACCCAATATATCCTTCAGCGCGTATGTTACAGGTATTATCAGTAAAACTTTATCAACAACAAATACTTCTTCTCTCCAATTTGGAGTAAATCCTTTTTCAAATGTTTTTTTTTCGTCAGAGAAATTCTAACTTCATCACCA
>JAECUM010056279.1:0-14225 GCA_016617855.1 Megalonaias nervosa | reverse complement strand
ATCATCTCTCCAGCTCTGACACCGGGTAACTGACGATTTAGCGTGTGAGTGCAATTTCATATATATATAACCTGTTAAGTGGAAAGATATACATAGAATTTATGTCATTTAGTCCTTATGTTTTAGATCATAAAGTTTGGAGATTGAAGGTTCATAATAAAGTACGTGCATGCTTTATGCATTTCTTATAAGAAAAACATTATTCGACTGTTTTCTTTTGTAAGCAAATTTAAGACTGACTTGTATTTTTGTTGATAATAAACCCGAATTTTTTTAAATGGTTGCGGGAAGCTACGACAATTCATCATTGTAGCACCGATGGATTATCAGCATGAAAACCAGGTTTTCAAAGATAGCAGCTTAAGCACTAGGCCACTGTAGGTCTGCTGCTTTTATTTGTCTGTTAAGTCGCATTAGCTAAAAAGTCTATAGATTAACAGATGTGGGAAAGTCTTGCTCTTTCGGGACCTGCTTAAATTGGGGGACGTCATCGTTTCTTAAATATTTTCTTCGCTCTCTATGGAAAATGCAAGACAAAAGAAACGAACGCTGGGACGATCAGACACACTTATACTGACCAATATTGAGCAATAAACTACCTCCCTCCTCCAATGTGTGACAACAACTACTTCGCCCAAATCATGACAACAGTTTTCTAAAATTGAAATATCATCCTATTTGATACAGCAACGTTGTCTATAAAAAATTGTTAATTTTCAAAGTACTCAGAATTAAAGATTGTGCGTTTGACTTAGTTTAGCCCACAGTCCACATTTCCCTTATTTAAATTTCTTGATTCATTTTTAATTCTGATTTTGTTTCACGTATTCCCTGTTTAGGATTTGATAATTTGGAATATCATCTGTATTCAACTTTTTCCCCGATTCCAGTCTTTAAATGCTGTTTCTTTTATTCCTCTGTGCGTTTCTAATTTGTTCAAGTAATTTCATATATTTATTGTTTAAACTTAACGGAGGCATAAAGAAAACCAAATATTGATAACAAAACTATGCAATGGATTTTGTTTTGCTTAGAATACATTATACACAAACCAAATATTATATATACACCTATGTTTGCCATTCATGACCGCCAGTTTAAAGGTCCTCACCGGTCAAAATCCTCAGCGCAAGTAAACATCAATAATGGGATATCCAAATATCATTATGCCAATTGTCCTTAATTTTGTTTATCGATCAAACATATGAACAAAGTACAGTTTCAAAGGTTACTATATCTAGATTACAGATCTTGTCAGAGAATCAATAAAAGTGTCGCCGACTGAGCTTCATTCAAAGGTGACTATGTCTTGTTTACAGTTTCTTTGCTGAACATTCAAAACACGTGTCACCTATTAAGCTATTTATTACTCAACTGCCTCAAGTCAATATTGTTCACAATCAAGCTGTTGAAATGGCGTCTCAGCTTAATCCTTGAGTGAATTAGATATCAAAGATTGGCTCACCAGACCTCGGTACTAAGAAAACAGAGATAAAGCTGTCACCGAAACTGATGAACTTTTGTTGAGTGAATTTACCATAGTTTGCACAAATTCGGAAACATCATGATTTGCAGTAGGAACACTGTGTAAATAAGTCTGTCAACGATAAAAAAAAAACCGAATGTCAGGAAAACGTTAGCAAAGTAGAGCGATAAACGTATTATGTTCTGCTACCACCAGATAAGGTGGGACCGAAACAGTATGATTGAAATTAAAGTATATTACAAACAGTATGTTCATGTGTTTCTGTCTAGTACGTGAATATGTCCAGTTTCACCCGGGAAAATTTCTGTAAAGCCTGAGATATATAAATGTATAGATATATCTTCATGAATATAAACGATGTAGATTTCACAGGAAGTGAGATTATCAAAGTGTAGATGCTAGGAGGGAAGGGATTATCCATATCACTCCTACTTGGGGAATAGATACGTCCCTGTTTGCCAATCCACCTCCCACCTTCGTTTGTCATTAATGTGTAAGAATATAGTAGTAATTAATCAAAAACCATTAGTTGAAATATAATAAATATAAAGGTTTAATTCCTGTAGAAAGAGCCATGTAAAGTTTTGCAAACACAACGGTTTTGTGTTTTATTTGTTTGTCTTGGCTATGTTTTGTATTTGCCTTTGAAAAAGACTCATTAAGAGTCGAAAGCGCACAGGCTAGTTAGATACTAGTTTTGCACTGTTCGTTGTCAATTTATTGCATTTATCTTAATCAATCCCTGACACACGTGATCCCTTGCTGGATCCAGTGCACTTGAAAGGACTGTTATTCGTCATATGATTTGTATTCTTTATATATATATTCCTATTCCTTTGTAAGACTGTAAATCATCCTACAACTTTCAGGAGCGCACTTATTGCCTGAACTTTGGCTGAACTATGCTTTAAGACCACCAACTAATTTCTAGTTTGAGTACGTTTAATGTTTACTTGCCATCTGTGATAAATATCTTGCCCCTGTGTTGGTATCACAGTCAGAGTTTCTCTGCGTCTTGAATCAATCTGTAGAAAGAAAACTGTAGGCTCCAGCATCAACATTTTCATATTTTGATCAATACCCTCTGTAATGTCTGTATGATATCTTTCACAGTATCAGCAATAGTATAAGCTGAATAATCTCAATTTAGTTACAGCCTTTTGTCTGACACTGATACAACAATTAATATACATATGGCAAATTCATCTACGTAAGGTATTTGTCATTTCATTATCGGGGATGGGGAGCTGCTAAATTCCTTTGAGCATATATAAGTTTTGTTTAATCTCAAGAAAAATATTTTACCTTATAGTATCATGGATATAATAAGTTATTAATCTGCTGTAAATCAGCAGTTTTTCCAGTTATTGACTGGAGGAAATGAAACAAAAAAGTGTCAGGCCCTGCACGAGAACATCAAATCATTGAATTGTTGGTCCCTATTATCGCGGTGCGTTGATAAATAACGCGGTATAAGGCGGTGCAAAATGTTTCGCGTAGTTGAACACAATGTTGGTATGCTCCTACCCCTGCCTCTTTCTTCAAGTGAAAGTTTCACTATTGGAGGCTACCAGTAACCCCAGAACAACGCAGCTGTCCAAGCAGCTAGATCTCAGAAGAGGCAAAACCCCCACCAAAACAACATGGCTGCTTCGTCTAAGCTGCAAACTCCCTTTTTGTTTCAGAACTCTTGGAGCCGAGATATGTCTCTGGGCCTGGCTGATTAACCCAATCCACCAGTAATCATATTCGCTTTTTATTATCTGAAGTCTTCGGTGCATTTTCTTTAAGCGATTAATATTAGAGATCTTCCTGTCCTTACGTTAAGCTTTATATATATATATATCTAAAATAAAATTATCATTATATAAGCAGTTACTTTTATTTTGTAGCTCACGTATCACTTTTACTAAAATGTATAGTTTGTTTGTTTTTTTTTTCTACTGACTTCATTTCTTTTGCCATATCATAACGATAGACTCTGGATTAAAGGATTATTTCCGTATTTTTTCTCTTCGGTTGTGCATACCCCGTGGAACTCTATCTTCACTGTACTCCCACTTTCGTAGTTTCTCTCAGTAAGGAAGGTACGGAAAATCCAGAGCGATCTTATGAATTTAATAACAGTAACAGCAGTTTTTCACTTTTCATGGAAAAACAATTTAGGAAATTATTTTTCAGAACGTTTGAATTTGTTACAAATTAAATTTTCATCTAACAAATATAATTATATTCATCATCCTTTAGTCGCATAATTTACAATCGTCACATATGCCGATAATGTGGACAAACGGAATGTTGTGAAAGATGTTCGTGTCAAATCACACATTTGGAAAACAATTATGATCACAAGGTTTCGGTGTTTTAGTTATTTATTGCAACATACTAAGGTGTTAGATACTTGTATTCATTTGTAAGACTGCGAATCATCCAAAGATTTTCAGACGGAGATTGTTTAAAGTGTCAGGCCCCTATCTCAGAACGTTAAATTGTTGGTCCCTAATATAACTGCCGTGTACTGTGGTAAGTATCGCAGTGTTTTCGGAAGCACCACGGAATACCTATGACACATATTTCGCGGCACCCAGCTCTATTCAACATCCTCTTCTAAACTCTATCAGATGCCTACTACAATATTTATCGACACAATGTTTCCAGCAGACCCATTTACTCCTTAGTTCAAGTCAAGCATGCGTGTTAACAAATATGTACCAGCCTCAAACTGTATCCTTTTTGCCTGAGTCAGTTTAAATAAATAATTTGGTTTAAGTTGGGACAAATGAAGTCTGGGCAAATAGAACCGTAGGTTTTTGTCGATATAGGGGAACAATGATTTTGGCCTTAATGTCCTCATCTCTCTCCTTCTCTCTAGTATGTTCAAAAACTTTAGTTGCTGTCTGTAAGTGTTTGGCCCTCACCTTTGGTGTTCGAGTGGGTAAGAATCAACTAAAACAAATGACCATTTGTTCGTGTTATGTTGTACAATACATTGCGATTGATAAGACATTCGTATGCATGACTGTTATATGTGGATACCAAGAATATGAATTATATGGGTAGCACAGTTAACATGAATTGATATTCTACTTGTTCGAATATTCAACCAAGTTTTCAATTTGTTGTATATACATATTTGCTGAATCGTGTTAAGTTTATTTATATTGGAGATTACATTGAGCTGTTGTTGTTTTCAAACCTGAAGCGTTTATTTACTCTGTTTAAACTATTTATCTAGCCCTAAATGTCGAGGATGCCTTTAATGTTCCGTCCAGCTAATCCTTGTAGGTAATATCCATTACCAATAAAACTGAACTAATATGAAACTTGCAAAGAGTGGAGATCCTTAACCTTTTCTAGTCTTTAACAGTAAACAAAAAGAAGAACAGTTTCGTTATAAATATAAATGATCTACGTCACAGTGACAATCCCATTATACGCAAGGTGTTCCGCATTAATGAAAGTAATGAAAAGAAATAAATTTCAAGTCGGGTTTCTATACTTTGATTGTCTCCACTATATAAAGTCTTATTGTAGATTACACCCCAGTTGCGAGGATTCTCCAAATGGTAGATGCTATCAGCATGGCTCTGAAAATAATTATTATATTTTTGGCTACGCCCGGCTTGGTTTCTGGCAAGGCGGTTCGTAAGGAAAGGGAAGCTGTTACTGACGATGGTAAGTAAACAGTCGTAAGTCATACACACAAACAAACACACATACACACTTTGAAACCAGTGTTTGCGTTTTGTAAAGAACATGTAGATGTACAAAAGCTTAACATCTTTATGAAAGTCACTGCAGTCAGTTTGGATAGTGGAAATTTGAGAAAAAACCTGTCGACATTATGAAAATTTCAGTGAAAATATTTTGTATACTTCCTACATACCTAAATACCAATGAGAAATTGTTGTTGTAAATGCATTTTTCAACAAGAACACTGTTTTGTGCTATAATCACTAGTAAATCTTAAATTTTCCATGTAACTATCAGTGTGCAGCTACAAAAACACAAAATTATGTTTATTGCAAAGTAGGTATTAAACGTTACAATATTTAGAAAAAACCTTGCTATAATGGATTTCACTCTATGCATAAATTTTATTTGCCTGATGCGTCTGTTTGCATGCTTTAACAAAACATTCTAAAATGTTCAGAATTGTGTTAATAAATAAAATTAAATAAAACGATATAATGTATTGAAAATCAGATTATGTTGTCTTTATTTGCATACAAGAATGCCATCAGAACCTTCTTCTTTTGCTTTTCTCTCAGTTCAATATTATGACTTATGAATCATATTAACAAACCTTTATGAATAAAATTTAATACCATTGAATTCCAATTTGTATGAATTGAATGCGTTTTTTAAGTTATGATTGGATGTAAACGGTCACGTGATATTGATCTGGAAATTTTTACATATCGGTAAATTCTGCGGACTACTTTTTGTTCCCTGTTTCAAGATCATTTGCTGTAAAGTTTTAACTATATCTATGCCTTACACCCTAATAATAGCAACAACAAGCTCCCACCCACCCACTCCTGTGATTTCCGATCAAAAACGACAAGTCACAGATTAAAATTGACCATTAGAAGTTAAAACAATGTAATTGCATAGACCTTCCTGCACTCCAACACTCACCCCTTTTGCCGAAGAAGACATAGTCTATAGAAGCCAACCTTCGGAAATTATTGCATTTCACCTCGACAACATGTTACAGCAGCGGCTATTATAGGTCATGGTCATATTCAACCAAGGGATCGCACTAAAAATGGACACAAATTTGCTTTTGAAAAACCAAAATGAGTAGAAAGTAACAACGAAGTTGCTATAACAACACGTGTCATCAGCAAGCGTTATGTTTGGGGAAAAAAATATAATATTCCTGGTGTAACCGCAACAACCATTTTTTATATATTAAAATAATGATCACAACAATATGTCACTGGCATGACCCGCTATGACATTTTACCCCGTATCACTGTATCAAGAATCGATCAATCTTGGCAAGCGAAGATAGGGCTATGTAATCTATCGCAGTTAAGAGGCTAATGAAAGAAAACTTCGATGTACATAAAAGTGAATGTTTTGTTGATTAAATCTGCTGATCTGATGTTAGAAAGGAAGTAAATTGGAATTATAAGGATGAAATGATGATGGTTGGGTATTTATCGATCTGTAAATATTACCTAATCACTCACAAAGTTTACATAAAGTCCTTCGGACTTTATTTACTTTGTGAGTGATAATTAAAATTTACACATCGATAAATACCCAACCATCATCATTTAATCCTATAATGGAACTTGATCGCTTTCAAACTTAATTTAACATGTATTTCGAGCAATCTATAATAAATAATGCAATTTTTCATCAAGTGGAGAATAAGCTTATTACTGTTAACTAATTTTTTCTTATTTGCCTCAGATATTTGTTTCTGAAAGGGTCAAAACCATTCCTCATCTACTTTAGCACATTTAGGCGCTATTGGAAAATCACTGTGCGATTACTTCAAATAGATTAGGTACTATAATTATTCTAACAAATGATGTGCATTATCGACATAATCATCCATTTGTTTTAACATTTTATTATACACCACTTTAATTTGACATCCATGATCATTCGATACAACTGTTGTATCCATATTTTCTTATCACACACCCAGATTCGAACTACTTAGGTTTCTTCGGTTACCTCAATATTCACTCATTAAAACGTCCATTTTTATACAATTGTTTTGTTAATTTTTGTGTAATATATTTACCCTCTGGAAAAAATATTTTACATCAATTTAAGATCTCAAAGTAAATGTTATTACCATTACAAGGAACTCGCATTTTCATGCTCTTAAGCAACATAAAAATTCTTGATTCTTGCTAAAGTCATAATTAAAGTGTCAAATCCGGTTTCACAAAATATCTTAGATTTTCCGCCTCAAAATGGAGCTTTTCTAAAGGAAATGTTCTTACCGTCTTATTTGTAGTTTCATACCATGACTAACTCACTGGACGTTCTGCACTAATTAAATTCAGTCATAATTTCTGTATAGTCTATAGTAAGGGTCTTGTCTTATCTCTGATAGCAATTTGTTTAAAATCAAATTTAACGAATTTCTTAACAAAATTTCATTATTCAAAATAAAATGACTCTTGGCGCAAAAAAAGGTTAAAATAAAGAATTTTTGGTGATCTCTACCTCTTCTGAAAATCCAAATATTATTTTAATTGCCATGAGTAGAATATTGTAGATTAATGTAAAGTTTCATGGGGTAGGGGGAGTTTGAAAACTTAGTCAAGATCGAGAAAATTAATATCAGGCGCTCCCAGTTTAATTCGTAAATATGTTCCTGTGAGTGTTTTAAAATGTCCTACTTAGCGAATTCGGAGGATTGAAAATTTATTTTTTTTAAAAACACAATTATGTATCTATATTGATCAAATGTCAGTTGTTAAGCCATGGAGTTGACAATTCTGCATCCGTAGATTCTTGAAATCAGTATAATAAAATGAAGGACACCATTTAGTTTACTTAAAACTAAGACATTTTACACAGTTCATCATGGTCATGGGTAGATGATCTGATACAGAAAGTATGTATTTCTTTCTTCCTACACAAATGAGCGAAGATCATTTTAGCAGACAAATGTTTTGTAGGCATTTTGAATTTGCGTGTAAATGACATGGTTAGATGTCCAGGTTATTTCATAAATGTTGCAATCTAAATATACATTTTTTAAACACTCTTGGGATGTTTTAGGGAAATGCACAATTAACCACGTGAGGTTGACAATGATAAGTTTGAAAGGCATATTCGTATTCAAATGTAGATAACCTGATTTGATTTTCAATGCATTACATCGTGTTTTTGTTTCCTAATTGTTTTACTGACACAGTTTTAAACCTTTAATAATTACGTTTGTAAAAGAAAGCAAAATTATTGCGTCAGGCAAATTAAATTTAGTACTGATCTAAATATGTATGACCTGATACTCTAGTAGCAAGTTTTCTGCACTTTTTAATGTTTGACTTAGCTGAAGATGAAGTTGTGGATAATGCACTTGTAACTGACAAGCCTTGTTTGGATCAGAATGTCTATACTATTGAAAAAAATCCATTATTTAAATCCAGCTTATCCAGTTACTAGAGCTATGGCAAAGGAAGCTCTTGAGAATGATATTGATCAGGACAGTATTCCTTTAGCTGACACATGTATTGCTCAGGAATTTTATGAGGTCACTTTTGCTTCTCGTTTGGATCAGTCAGGAGGTATTGATCTCAATGATCCTCTTTATTATAATCAGGGTGACAAATGACAATCTCCTGTCTTTGTTCCAGAGGGCTGTTAGCGGAATTGAAAGCACAAAAATACCTGTTTGTTGTTGTTGCTTTATGTTAAAAATAGTGTCATTGTATGCAAATGGAGACCACCTGAGGTACGTGCTGGGGACGAGAGGTCATTAAGCTATCACATTGTAGATACTTTAGATCTTGTCACGCTTGTCAAATGGCAGGAAAACCCAATCAAAAGATACCTAAGGCTCATTTACCTTTGATAAACCATTTAGCAGAATAATGGTAGAATGTGTCGGTCCGTTACCAAAGGCCAAGTCAGGTAACCAATACTTTATGACCATAATGTGTGCGTCGACAAAGTTCAATGAGGCAATTCCTTTGAAAGCAATCTCTCTCTCTCTCTCTCTCTCTCTCTCTCTCTCTCTCTCTCTCTCTCTCTCTCTCTCTCTCTCTCTCTCTCTCTCTCTCTGACATACACACACACAAGTACTTGAATATGTAATGGAGGCGTTTAGTAGAGGGAGAAAAATAAAAGCTTCAATGTGACAACTGGTCAAATGTTCACTCGGTTCATATATGACAACATGCTATAAAATCATTACAGATCAAGGTCGTTTTGAAGTAATCTGATGCTATTTTTACGTCTGTAGTAGCTACGATTATAGCTGATAATTATTTTGTTGCTGCTTTTGTTGGCATTGTTACTCTTGATTCTGGAAAAAGTGGTTGAAGTGGTCCTCTCGGTTATATGCTTTCGCTTCATTATGGGGACCTGATAGGTCATTTGATGCCAAATATAAGTAAACATTAAAGGACTGTACAATAAAATCATAAACAAAATATACGAATTTTGGCCTGTAATAGTTATCATTGAATAACATATCTTTAAGTATTGAATTACAGATATCAGCCAAAATAAATAATTAAAGTGCTGAGTTATGTATATCTATATTTTGTGTATCTTTTGGTACATTATTGTGTCTATAGTATGTGTACCTTTTATTCATGACTACAAATTGCAATGATCATTTATAATCAAGATATTAGATAGTAAATATTTGTACACGCGTATAAAATTCTATTTTTAGATATTAATTGTGTAGAATGCATATGATCTATGAATACTAGCTGACGTATGTGTTTATGACCATCAATAATAATATTAATAATAAGATCTGTTTACGAGTTTGGGGTTGTTTCCCATTGGACAAGTCAGTCAGGTGGGTTCTTATTAGTTATTGCACATTGGATGTGTTAGGCCAGATAAATAGGTATTTTGAAATATTAGATTGAGTAGTAAGATCTGTCACATGAGGTATATTGTGACATATAGTTGTAATAGACTCTTGAAGGTGCATATAAGTAGAGAGCTGAGGAATCAGATAAATTTCTATTTTGGATTCATTCCTCTTTCGGATTCTTGTTCGATATGTTAAAATCAATCCGCGGATAGGTTTAATGTTGTGTTTAGATAATCTGAATAATTTAAATAGATATAATCCATTACTGGCAGTACTTTTCTCTATCATAGAAGTCATGAGGTTCATAAGGTATTTTGGCGGGAAACCTGAAATCAAAAGAAGCATGCTAGTCCTCGTCTACAACACAGTGACTAGGGAAGTGTGTCTACATGATGATACACAATGGGTGTTACGTTGCTGGCATGCGAGCGGAAAAAAGGATACGAACATATCTGTGAAAAAGAGGGGAAATATTTCAATGTCTGCAGGTGCTGTCTGTCTTTATTAAACATATAAATTAAACAAATGAGACTATACATTCGGGACATAAAATTATACATTAACGTATTGCTCTTAATTAGAGCTGATCAGCTTCATACAATTGTGACTTCGAAATTATTTTATGTCTTAAATGTATTATAGAACACTAAGTGAAACCGTTCACAACATTAAATCCAATATAAAATTACAAATAAAATGCAAAATTATCATAGAGGTTGAAACAATGCACAACACGTTATGTTTCACAATTAAAATAATAGAACAAAATAATACAGTTTCTTTGAATGAGCAAATTTGAAATAAATGCAACAATACCTTCAACACCAAATTTTTGTCATGCGACATATGAAGGAGGAATCTAAAAATAGCAAAGTGACAATACTTTACAATTTTCCAAAAATAAGTGTTTCTCGGTTTAAACCAGGGACAGAACTCTGAATGTCTGCGAAAGCGGTCATGTTCGACCTACGTTTGGGCAACTGTTGATATGAGGTATCCTAACTTGCTCCAAAAATGGATATAGCTTTGAATAATTTCGCTGAGGAGTTAATAGATCGTTACATAACGAATTCCTTGTTCAAAAATGGTTACCAGGTACGGCAGAGCTCACGTCACCTAACTTCAGAGATAATGAGCTTCCCAGTGCTAATACATGTTTTTGATTTTCTGACATTACGTGTGTTTTCACGCTTCTCTGCAACACTGAATCTAATACATGATGCTACCTGTCTAAGGTAAAATGTAGGAGGAATTGCTTTAATGTATATTATACAAGTAGGACAAAACTATCATAGCATTTAGAGGTACTACGTGTACTATTCTTTTAATGACAAAGTATAGAAATTTAAATCGTAACCAGGATACAGGAAAATATAGGATAAAATAAAAGGGACAAAGTGGGGATCGCTAGGAAGCGCTAAAAGAAGAACTATAGAAATATGATGTGATGATGAACAAAAACAACATCAATAACAATAACAAAATCCACGACGAAAGAAACAACAAACATAAATAGTGACAATATATTCCCAAATTGAATTATAGAAGGTCGATATCGTAAACTAAGTGATCTCCTCATCAGCTCTTCGTTGTAAAATAATGGGTGTGGCCTGCCTCAATAGTTGCATTCTGGCTAAAGAAACTGACTCTGGAATGATGAAGAAAATTTAAGAATAAGTTTAACCTTGAAATCTATTGCACATGTTATATCAAATTACAACACATATTCTGAGGCTCATCTAATGTCACTACATGATCATTTACATGACGTAATCGGGATAGTTCAGGGGAAAACAGCTTGTGTTGGATGCTGTATACTAATCCGAACTAGGGATCAAACTACGAACTGCATTAAAGCAAAGTGAACTCATTACCGGATGGCTGTCTGTGATAGAGAAATAACCTAACTAGTTTTAGAATATGGTCAGTTTCTACCTTCTTTGTTTACTTTAATAGATGAAGTTGCTTAAGCGATATAAAGGAGACAAAAAGCAACTTTCGGTTTCGGATCACGTGCTTTGGTTTTCCTTATGTTGGTGCCATACACTATCAGTTTTTATTGTTAGAAAGACATTCGCTTAATAAAAGAGGTTGTCTTTTAGAAAATATTTAGCTTATAAATAGAAGTGTCGAGTGTTGTTTGAAACTATCAAATCATTTTCCTTTAGCTATGTGTTGTTCTAGTCAACGCCATTTGGATAGTATCTGTGACCGTCAAGTAACTTTACATTTCAGAACAGGTTGATACTCCCATCCTCGGTCATTCCAGCTTGTGGCTGGTTTCCTCGCCCAATTTAGAAGGTTTACGTAATCCTTGATATTCACGAATTTGTCCTTTTCATTTATCCACGGTTTGTGCTATATTTGGTGTTTAAAAGGTGCATTTATCCCTTTAATATGTGTATATGACCGGACAGACTTCCATTACATTAATCTGTTATGAGCTGTTTTTTATCATTCCTTTACATAGGAGCAAAAAAGAACATATTTAGGGAATATTCTGTTTTTCTGTATTAAGTGTCAGTAATAATATGTGTGTTTCTGACTCGCCTTTGATAGGATTTGTATCTGATGCATTGATAGCATCATCTTCACGTCTTACGTAAGGGATGTAATCCCTTTCTATTTTGTTTCCTTCATCGAAATTTGTTACCTGTCAGATCTGAGTTCATCTTACATTAGTGATTGCAAGTCTTTCTGGTTTTCTGAAAAGCTTCTTTTGTACAGTTATTACATGAGTGGACTTGGTTGCCTCTATTTGCGGGTCGGGGTGTATTTTTTCCACTTGATTGTTGAGGATGGGCCCGCTCAGCGCCCCATCCCTTAGTGGCAATAATTTACCCAACCGATAATCTCCAGTGCCAGGACTTTATTCTTCTCTCGTCTTTGGAGACCGAAGTATCTGATTTGAATGGTCATAGAAAATTATTTATATTTGTCTCAAAGTACCATCTAGTGCCGACTAATGTATTATTGACTTCTAATTAGTTAAATGACGTCTAGTCGAGTCGTCGAATGTTGAATTTATTTCTCTTGTACCTGATCTTGTTTTTGCTGTTGCTGTTTGGTCTGTCTGTATTGTTCTAGTGTTTTATATTTTTGTTTGTTTGTCCTGATTTGGTTTAGTGTTTTTCTGGTATATTGAAGTAGTGGTCCTAGAGAGGGGTGTTGCTGAATCTACATATGACTGTTTTTAATTTTGAAGCGGGTTTGAGTGGCAAACATAGATTTGTTTTCCTCCACCTTTTGTGTTTTATTTTCTAATGTCATGTGACATGACTGTGCTTCTGTTTCTTCATCTATGCTTGTTGTAGCAAGAAGCTGCTTGTTTAAAATGGTGATTTGCCCTTTGAACATACCTCGAATTCTTGAAAATCTCATTGAAGTTTCATACAGATTCATAATCTTTATCTGAGAGAATACACAATGTTAAAACCGAATACAAGGTATAATGCTTTAAATGTAACTTACCAAGTTTACAAAGCTAATAAATAATTAAAACAAATGAACAAAATGGAATAATAGAAATCGTGTGGCTCAAATGACAAATCACACATAAAGTTATCAGATGGATTGGTTAGTTTTTCTTTGCTCGCTATTGCATCTATATTCTCCTTTAATAAACAAAGTAACGTATGGAGAAAGTTTAATTACCGTAAGGAAAAATGCTCCTTATGAACACTTGGAAGTCTTTCAGATGTCCTTGACAAACAACTGTCTGGGGCTGAACAAAAAATTAGTCAGGCTTAAAAACTCTTCTCCCTTTATCTCCAAACTTAACCTTAAATATAAAATCAGAGAGAGAGAGAGAGAGAGAGAGAGAGAGAGAGAGAGAGAGAGAGAGAGAGAGAGAGAGAGAGAGAGAGAGAGAGAGAGAGAGAGAAACAATGAAAAATAATTTCGAGTGTATAAATTCCAAGAATATAATCCTAAAGTGTACTACCAATTTTACATTAATATGGAAACTGCCCAAAGATATTCCGAACGAAGGTTCTAATGTATTTTTGTGCTAACATACTTGCACCACTGAAGAATTACAGTTCAAAATCCAAAACTTTTACATGAAGGTAATACCGTGAAAGTAGAATATCACTGAAGTCCTTGAGAGTTTCACACAATCCAACATAATTATTCTAATACCTTGAATAACTTCACATAATCCGATAGATATTGACTGTTTAAATTAAATATTTTCCATTCTGC
>JAECUM010056277.1:0-21514 GCA_016617855.1 Megalonaias nervosa | reverse complement strand
GAATTACTTGTAATTGTTCACGTACAAATCCACCATGACGAGCCGTCGAATCTAGTCTGTAGATTGCAGGTCTACCTGTGGATCTTACCACGCTAGAAATTTTATGTGTAGTCACACACCGGATAAGATCAGTTGCTTTTTTTTACCACCTTCAAGTTCACCAGGTTCATATAAATATCTTACAGTTACATTACCTAATACTGGTTGAGAGGAAGATTCACGTCGGTGTATTGGTATATATTTTTTTGTGATCGCATTAGAAGGTTTCATGGAAGTTGCACGAGTAATTTCATTATTTAACGCAGCTATCACACTTGGTTACCTTGCAACCCATTCACGAGATCTCTCCCCGGACTTAAAGTCAGTGGATATTTCCTTTGCATATTGATATCTAAATAACCGCTCAGCAAGTGTTCGATTAAATCGTTCAACGATTGCCTGATCACGATGCATTTCAGTGTGTCCTCGTCTGATTTTAACGTTACGTTTTTTCATCAACGATAATACTGCACCAAGAAATTCTTTGCCAGGGTCAACTTGTAATAGCTGTGGCCATCGTAGACCACCTTGTGGTCCGAATCCTCGTTGATAAATTTGTTCAAACGCAGATGCAACTTCAGATACTGTTTTTGTTGATAGTGGTTCCGCTTCTTTATATCTACTTGCAACGTCAACGACGGTTAACGCGTATTTGTACGTGCGTGATTGACGTCTACCAATTTTAATGGTGTCATGTGGTAAAAATAAAATATCTGCTTGATGAACTTTATTAGGGGTGCTGACATCAAAATGTGCATGCTGAATTTTTTAGGTGGTGGTAGATAAATTTGCCATATTGCCTGTCGTGCTAACCAATTTGCAGCAACAGAACGTGAGACTTTTTCTGCTTCAGCAAGTTTACTAATCGCTGCGCTGCCTCTCCAATATCCTCTTGGGCTATAATAAACAGATTCCATTATAATAGTTATATAATTAATTACCAGCCCCTAACATTATTTTACCTTTCATAGCAGTTTTTACTAGAACACTAGCGAGTTTTTCTCTGACAGATTTATCGGGTATAGAATTTAACGCATGAATCAATTTCACATCTGTAAGATGCCGTTGTTGTAAATCTTTACTTTTGTAAGCAACATCATGAACATGACACGCTTGATCAATCGCATTTATTGGATACTCTCCAGGTCTTGGTTGGTCTCGTTCATCAAGTCGGATATCAAGTCGAGTTCCAGGACCACAATAATTATATCCAGGAAGATGTTTCTCACCAGGGTATTTAGCCCATGGAGCTCCTGGTAATTTCCCTAATGAAGCAGCGATATCTCCACCTGTCTTTGTCGATGAAATAAATTTATATTTTCTTGTGCCACATTTTACACATTTGCCTGTAATTGCACGTCTTTTATTTTTTGTTGTTATTGTTGTTAATCCAGTGGTGGACATGGGTGCTCTGCATCGAACACAATATAAATCATATTATTTATTATATGGATATAATTGACTTCTCAGCGACACGAAAACAAGAACCAGTAAGGCACCATCCAGCACTACCAAATTCTATTAGAATGATTATAATAGGCCCATCTGGATCTGGTAAGACACAATTATTACTTAATCTGATAATGGGATGGCTCAAGTGGGATAGATTATATTTGGTAGCACCATCTGTAGATGATCAACGGTGTTGTGAAGTACTTAAAGATTATAACGAAAACGCAAAATTGCTGAATGAAGACGGCAATGATGTTGTTGATTTTATTACCGATATTGATGAAGCTCCATCTGTAGATGACCTAGAGGGATTTATTAATAACCTCGTAGTATATGACGATATTATGTTAGATAAACAATCAAATCCAGCTTGGATATTTTCCAGAGGCAGACATAAACATACTGACGTGATTTATGTTACTCAGCGATATACACAAATACCTAAAGTGATCAGAGATAACTGCAATATTTTAGTTGTGTTTAATGGAGTAGATAATTATACCTTACAAAATATTTATTATACTTGGTGTTCAGAGGATATGGACATGATCAAGTTTAAAAACTTCTTTTCAAACGCACAAGCTGTTCCGTTCGGATTTATTACGATAAATTTACATGACCCAAGATCTAGATATCGTATAGGTCTGGATAAAATCTTTGGTTAAATTACAGCAGCAGAGGAGGTGAACGACCAATATTGAGTGACCCTGCGAGTAAACGAAAGACACCATAAAATAAAAACAAAGAGTCGGAGATAAAGTAACGAGATAAGCTAACCCAGACGATTTGACGTTATTATTGTCTGTTTTCCACCGTATGGAAATATGCTCGGTTAGAGGTTTCAGTTTAACGTTATTGACCTTGTTTTAAGCCTTTGTAGGAACCTTTATTTTTGTAAATAAGGTCTCCAGCAAAAAGGTCTGTTCACCTCCTCTGCTGCTTCCCCACAGACTAAGTATGGAGATTAACAATTTAAAGAAAGGGAAGGACATCTTAAATGAGATGATTAGAATAGAAAAGGAAGAAAAGGAAGATACAGAAGACAAACAGAGGATGAGAGAATGGAATGAAAAAATTGAAAAGGAAGAAGAAAATGAAAAGAGGAAGAAACAGAAAGAGGAGGAGGAGAAGGAAAAAACGAAGAAGGAAAATAATGAAAAGAAGACAGAAAGTGTAGGACAAAAGATAAGAAGTTGGTAGAGGAAAAGAAGAACGTAGAAGACAAAGAAGAAGATCCCAAAGGCCCTTTTCAGGGCCACTTTCATATTCCTCGAAAAGATATTTATTCTTTCTTGCCTATATGTGTGTCTATATGTGTTATATATGTCTCTGTCTCTATTGTATTTGTTCCTACCTAGAGTGGTAGCCGCGAGTATTCAGGTCAGCCACTTGCCACATTGTTGCAAGTGTCCAGTACCGTGACGTCACCCCACCTGTTCCATTCCTATTGTCCCTATACAAAATTCCCATTGTCCGTATATCACCCCAGGGTTTTGATTTTGTCCGTATAAATCTTGTCCGTATACAGGCTCAGGGGTGTCTGTAATGCATTTTCCCATTGTCCGTATATTGCCCCCATATACTACTCACGTGATATCGCCCGTGGTTGGAATTAGTGTTGGTGTTGTTTTCGGCGTTTCTACTATCCTCTATATTTTCGCGAACAAGTCGGTAACAGATTACAAGAGCACACAGAAATAACGTGGGCGGCGGCGTATGCGTGCATAAATATATCGTCAATACTGTCGTCGGGGTTAAACGATGGCGCAATATCAGACAATGCATTTGCTGGCATAAGGATATTTTTATCAGTATCACAAGAATACAAACATACCGTTGCTAACGTCACATTGGAAACTATAGGCAATAATGACCGCAGAAATAACCACACGACTGGAACAGATCATCGTTAACACAACGCCGCCGACGACCACGACGATATCAGCGTCGTCAGCAAGACCGGATTTTGATATTGGTTGTTCAACCCCGATTAGGGCGCCTGCTGGTCGCTCACTTGAAATTGCACAGGCACAATTACGGCGTTATTATAGTTGGCCCAAAATCAGAGAAAAATCATTTGGTGGATTAGAGACTAACAATTCGCTGGTATTCTCGCAAAACTACAGCGCTGGAATGGCCCCTGTGTGGGAAGTCGTCAATGTACCAACTGGATCATATCAAATCGAACAGACAAATGACAAATTTCAGCACAGAATCAAATCAATAACAGGAAAAAAATCAAAGATCTCTATCAAAGTACACGGTCCAACGCTGAGCGCCGCCATTGAAATAAAAGCGCCTAATTACGCTGTCAACATATATAAGTTGTCCATCAGAACTGTGTTGGGATGACCGCTTGGAGAGCCAACTTTTGTTCCACCACCAAAACCAACACTATGTGGTTATTCATTGAGAAAATATTTTTATGCGAGAGAAATAGAGTACAAGAGACTCTTACCTGAATTCTCCCATTATTATAGTCGTACATCAATTCCTCAAGCAGGAGAAATCGTCAGAGCGATTGTGCAGGAACATGAAAATGCACAGCGCAATCTGTGAGCTCTGTTTGAGCAGTATGTGATTGAATATCCGAATAATAAACTTGACGTAACCTTTATTCGTACAATTGAAAATCTGAAACGTGTGAGATATTATGCTTCTTATTTTGCTGAGAGATTTGTCAAAATGGTCCGTGATAAACCCGATTATAAAATGTTATTTCTTGATCATTATAAGATCACAGAAGACCAACTGTGTACGTTCAAACTTCCCGGGTTGGATACCGATAAAATGCAGCGGGATGTCAATAGCATAATTGACGAATATTTTCCAAAGATTTATGCCGGATAGGAGAAAATAAGAGACCCTCCAGATATTCTCTGAAATACCAACGATCCAACGGGCTGTGGTCGCCATCTATCACCTAGCATTATCTATATCACGTTGACGATTTCTGTAAATCGAATCTGTGACGCGGTCGACGGTAGCTATACCACATCTGGGCAAGCATCCCAAGGGCAGGCCCAGTAGGGATACGCTCT
Organism: Megalonaias nervosa; assembly: GCA_016617855.1. Taxonomy (NCBI): domain Eukaryota; kingdom Metazoa; phylum Mollusca; class Bivalvia; order Unionida; family Unionidae; genus Megalonaias; species Megalonaias nervosa. The sequence continues at coordinate 16,982 of JAECUM010056277.1, read as the reverse complement.
TTACAGCTTTTCTCCAGATGTCCAGTGGGGTCATTTGATTGCGTCGGTGCAACTAATCCTGTTTATTTACGATGTCATAATCCGTCACTGTCACGAATACGTTTTCATCTAACCGACCAAGACGGCAAATTATTGGACGCGCGCGGGGAAGAATTAACTGTTAGTTTGTATGTGCGTAACAGGCCATGATGGTCCGCCGTAAAAAGAAAGACAACAAAGTATAGAACATTCCTCCACCAATAACAAAAGATAACATTTTCGTTTTCATATCTCGCTTTTGATTTTGCACGGTGACGTTGCCATTCTACCGGATTCGGATTCCAGCACAAGTTTCTTTAGCTGTCTTGCACGCGCACTTACAGCCACTCGAGTTTAATATTGTCGAAATAACTCTGATCGTATTTTCTCAATGTCGCTTGCCAGTGGAACAAATTTAGCTATCTCTTGTTGTTCCTGTAAATCCGCCAATGACGATTCCATTTCGCGCTGGAAGATACTGATGAATCTATACTCTGCCACTTTTGTATATCTGCCCTCTTCATGTCGCTGCTGTATCATCTCAAAATCGTCGTTGATTTTTTCAACATCAAGTTGAAGCGCGAGTCCATCTTGCTGTAATTGAGCGAATTCAGAGTTAATCATGTTAATATTTTCTTAGATCATTATACAACAAATATATTTCTTTAATAAAATATTTTATCGAGACCAATTCGATAACGTGCTGATGGATTGTGTAAACTGACTGCTATGAATCCATGCGGGGTTTTCTGAGCATGAGCAAAGAATGTTTTGAACTTGTTTATGTCCATGTCACCGGGACACATGTTTGATGAATATTTCGCAGCGTGTGTGTGTCAACACCGTTAAAAATAACCAAAACATTACAGTTATCTCTGATGATTTTGGGGATCTGAGTGTACCGCTATGTCACGCAAATGATGTCTGTGTTTTTACGCCTGCCTCGTGAAAATATTCTGGCTAGATTTGTTTATTTGTCAAGCATCACATCATCGTAAACCACCAGACTGTTGATGTTCCCGTCAAGATCCTCAACGGCGCATCATCGATGTCAGCGAAAAACTCAATAACATCGCTGTTTTCCAGAATCGAAGCTGATTAACTGAATTCCTTAAGAACACCGTAGCATCTTTGGTCATCTGCGGCTGGCGCCAATAAATAAAGTTTGTTCCATTTGAGACACCTCATTATCAGGACCTATTATAATGGCTCGAATGGAATTTGGTAACACTGGATGATGCTTGACCGGTACTTGTTCATATTGTACAAATATATTAGTATCTATACTCATTGGTTTATATTGTGTTCTATGCAAGACACTCATGCATACAACTGGGTTGAGAGCAACAACGACGAGGAATAACAGGCGAGCACTTACTGCCAATGTGTAAAATGCGGCATAAAAATATAAGTTTGTGGCGTCGGATTGCTCTGCGATTAGCATTGCCAGAATTGCCGGTGACACGGTTACGTCGGATTGCTCTGAGATCCAAGGCGGTGATATTGCTGCGACACTCTGAAAATTACCTGGAACGCTATTGGCGAAGTTCCCTGAGGAAAATCATCTTCCAGGCTACATTTATTGTGTTCCTGGAACCCGACTTGATATTAGACTGGATGTAAAAAAAATCAACCAAAACTAGACGAATTTCCAGTAAATACGATTGATCAAGCGTGCCATACTCATGATGTCGCGTATAAAAACAAAGAGCTGCAACAACGAAATATCGCGGACGTCAAGTTGATTCACATGCTAAAGTCGATAAAAATGAAAACATAGGAGAATCACTCGCGAACTGGTTGATAAGATCGGCGATGAGCTGTAAACTAGCGGTAGGGCCAAAGCCACCAACCTCCCTAACGTAATTAAAAGCCGACAATTACATAATGGAGTCGATTTGTTATAGTCCAAGAGGATATTAGAGAGGAGCCTCAGCTCTTAGTAAACTCGCTGATTCAGCAGGTGTCACGCGTGCTGTTGCTGCAGATTGGTTGTCACGACAGACCATGTGGCAAATTTATCTGCCACGCCCGAAAACGATTCAGCTTGGGAGGTTTGATGTCAACATGCCCAATGAAGTTCATCAGGCAGATATATTGTTTTTACGACATGACGTCGTTGGCACATCATGTAAACGGCGCACATGCAAATAAACGCTGACGGTCGTCGACGTTGAAACCAGGTACAAAGAAGCGGAGCCGCTATCGACCAAGATAGTGATTGAAGACGTAGCCGCGTTTGAACGAATTTATTCGCGTGGCGGCCAGCGATGGCCACAGTTGCTTCAGGTTGATCCTGGCAAAGAATTTCTTTGTGCAGTATCATCGTTGATGCAGCAACATAACATTTATATCAGACGTCGAGATACCGTGTTACCTCGTGATTATGCAATCGTTGAACGATTTAATCGGACACTTGCTGAGCAATTGTTTGGACATCAGTGCGCCCAAGAATAAATGAGTAAGTAACAGATCTCTTAAATGGGTTACGAGACTACCTCACGATAAGCAATGAAGTCACTCGTGAAATTAACATGAAATCCATGTAAACACATACAACTACGAAAATCTCCAGGAAATCGATTACAACAACCAGTGTTGGGCAGTAACATAACAGTCAGGGATTTATATGAACCCGGTGAACTTGAAGGTGGTTCAGCAAGAGCAACAGATCCAGTCTGGAGTGTAACCTCACATAAAATTTGCAGCGTGGTAAGATCTACTGGCCAGCCTGCAATATACAGACTAGATTTAACAGCTCCCTACGCAGATTTGTCCGTGAACAGGTAATTCTTGAAAACACCCAGTTACCACCGGGTTGGATTCGGGCTAGGAAAGGACGCTTGTGCCCCTACGTCTGTTACATTCAAGACATGTCAGAGCGACATTTTTGCGTATGTGGTCGAGACTACTATCGATTCTATCCATAGTGAATTGTCGTACCTCGTTCGGAAAATATTGTCACATCATTATTGTGTTACAGCAGGCCCAGTGATTATTTTGTCATTGTTCATGATAAATTCAACTTCAAGATGAAACTAACGCTGTTTTTTGTCATCTCGCGCATAACCAGCTATTTTTTTCCTTACTGCTTTGGTTGTTGGTGAAGTTGATACAACAGGTGTTGTTGGCAATTCCGCAATGTAGACAATTCTTTGCAGCTGATATGTTTTTGTGACTCGCGATACAGTCAGATAAACTAAATTTGCCCATTCGATTCTATCATCAACAATCCAAATACTAGTATCTGAGATTGTTAGTCCCTGCGACTAATGAATTGTTATCGCATAACCTAGAATCCAGCACGATGGGTTTAGTGACAGCACCTGCTGTACAGCATCTACTGGAACCTCGACGATATCATTGAGAACCAGTTTTTGTTGTGTATCCGTTCCAGGAATGTCAACGTGTATATTTTGTTGACGGGTATCTGCAATGCGATAACATATTGGAACTGTTAGATCTTTAATTTGTCTTTGTGAAGCTCAAATAAGTTACGCTGAAGTGAATCACGTGCAATTTTCCTGGATACAACTATCATATCATTAGGTCTCCATGAGTTCCAGAAATCAGACAGTTGGTGTCTCTGGAATTACGGTACGCATCAATTCATATAGAATCTTGTCCGGCTGTAATCTGATTAGCGATTTCAACTCTGGTCATGTTTCATCGCGCGATCGATGGTCATACAATATTTCCTCGTAACTACTTATATAAAATGAATCCGTGGTGACTCTAGCAGCATCAGCTGTAAAACAGTTGATCATAAATAACAGGATAATGGACCAATATCCCAGCATCGAAGATCTCAAATGAGTAAACTGCAGCAAATCACCGTCGTAGTAGCTGACTATCGTGCCAATATTTATTCCATTTCGCGTGATTGTACTTTGCCTTGACATCAATACTCCTCTCGATGTTGTATGTGCGATCACAAAATCAAGTTCTGCCGGGTCCATGATTAATCTTGTGCAGCGTTGCTTATTATAAGATGAAGCAGAGACTATAAACTTACTTATAATTTTCTGCAAATATTTTTATCATCCTGAGGAAGCCAGACTGGTTTTGTGGCCTATATGATATTATTGCAGATGTTATAGTCAGCGACGTTAAAATGCCACTATCTAACAAATACCGTAATAGCACTATTGGAGCTCAACCACATTGTTATTTTGCACAACAATCGTTTAGATTAACACTGATATCCGGCTTATTAAAATGACGACCAAACCAGATGGGTATCACAGGACGAATACCATCAGAAAACTGGAATGATTTAGTCTCAAGATCGTAGATAGCAAGTTGACAATTTGTCGTAACTCGTATCATTTGGTGTGTTGGATGACCGAATCGTTCAAAATATAGATTACAATCGCCGAGTCCTAGAAATGCCGCATTGTAGAAACTCGACACAATATCGTATCATATCGTCGAGAAATTCTTTTGGAGTTGGACGCAATTTAATTTTTTGTTGTGCTATATGAGCCTCAACAGACGATATTGTAAAACAACTTTTGAGTAATTCCTCACTAAATCTACTATAGATGAATCTGCGACGTCACCGTGAAATAACCAGACAGATACAGGGTCACGCGCACTAATATTATAAACCTCCTCAAACGTATCGCCGTCATAAAATCGTATTGTTCTTTCTCGTGGAGACTTTGTTACTGATTCTGTCAAGGCGTGACTGTTATGATCAACTATCACTGGGGGGGGGGGCCTTACTTTACTACAGTATGTGCCAGAATTATACAAAATCTCATTTGTTATTGTTTTTAACACGATCAGAAATTTTAATTGTTTCTCTAATACAGCTACGTCATTTATTTTAGCACCGTTCATAAGAGAGTTTTCCCACGCGTCTGTTTTTTAATTCGTGATTCTGTTAGTCCATTTCCACTTCTAGATTTACTAAAATGTTCTCTGACACGTTGTGCTACGCAATTTAATGTGCCAGTTCGCATCGGGCAAGAGCATTAATATCATGATAGTTTAAACGGTATAGTGCATAAAAAAAACAGGGGACACTTGATACGCGTTATTGTAGTATGGTTTGTCTATTCCGGTAAACGTGCCTGGTTTAGAAGTTTTGTCCACGTTGACGAAATGTTCATGTCGCAGTGATTCCTTAACAGGGTCGAGTTTATCACGAATAATCCAAGTTGGGCCATCTTGGCTAACATGTTCGACAATAAATTTCATTCTGAATATGTACTTGCTCTCATTCACAAGATTATTAATAATAGTCCTCGCGCGTATGTCATTCATTATGGTGTCAACGGAAATACCGTCACTATCTATCCTAAATGTTGAAAAAACATGAGACGAACCGGCTTGATTAAGTTCATTTTTGGCCATTTTAATAAATTCGTGTAACTGTAACTCAAATGGTGGACGTTTTTTGTCACCTGGTAATCTGTCGAAGTCAAATCTAGTGGTGTGTTGTGGTTCAATCTCGGCTAACCTCTCAATTTCCCTCGCGGTTAATTATTAATTTATTTCTTTTTGTAAATTTTGGTGTAATTTTCGAGCTTGGAAAAGGAGGTGTTATACCAGTGAGATTAAAATACTGTTCTCTCAGCTGCCTTGCAACAGTAGAATTACTCATTACTGCAGTATACGATATGCTTTCTTTAATATAATATAACTTTATTATAATTAGAAAAAACAGCATACTATAATTATGCCAACGCCAAAAAATAATTGTATGTGGCAAAAGATCGCACCAGTAATTCCTTGTGGAAAAAAACTGTCGCAGAGATTATTGAAGTATCCATATGATAAATATCAGACTTGGCAGTACCGAAACCCTGTCTGATATTTGGGATGGGGGGTGAAAGGGAAATCTGAACTCTATGTTGCTTGTGGTGGAGAAATATTGTGCGTTGAAAAGATATTTTGAAGTAATGAACGCTGATGATTATGTTAAAATCAAAGACACACGAGACTACATAGAAAGGAATGTTAAAAATAATAATGTCGTATTAGAAAAAGTAAAAGAATATAATGAATCAAGCTGGAAAAAAAATATTGATCTTGATGAATTCAGAAAGCACCAGTTTTCACTAACTACGAAGCAAATAGAGCCGGTGTTGTAGGACACTACAAAAAACCTATTGGGTCTGTCAAAAATACAGGTTATCCAATGCTCAGTATTAAAATTTCCAGCAGTAAAATAACAAAAAAAAAATCGTTTCTTGCCCACATTTATTTATTTACGAATGCTTCATTGGTGTGATAAATAATGGTCTTGTTATCGACCATATCAATTCAGCTAAACAAGATAATCAACTAGACAATTTAAACACAATTAATCCGAGCGAGAACAATAAACGTGGAAAAACTGACAGATGTGGAAAAAAACCCACCGAGGCCAGTAAAATCAATTAATCTCGATACAGTTGAAATAATGGATTTTTCATCTGTTTCTGCCGTGGGAAAATATTTCAATTTGAATCCTGGAGCTTTACACTATGTAGCAAACGGTACAACTAATTCAGCTCATTCAAAGTTGTTAAATCAAAAAAATAAAATGTATTTATATTTGATCAGTAATCATCATCAATAAAACCTCGGACTGGCGTTTTAAAACAAAAAATATTTTTGGAGGCCAGAATTGGGCCATTGACATCAAATACAATAATACTTGCTGGAAACATAAAACATCATACGGGCCTCATAATTGAGTGACGGGTCTAATAAGTCTTTTAACAAGGGCCGGTTACGAAAACGGGGCCTTGTATATTTTGTTTGCCGGTAGAAATATCGTCAGGTGCCCCCCACCGGTCTGCTGACGCCCACGCCCGCTAAAGTTATTCAATAGATATTCCACGTCAATCAACTTGGTCGCAGTCAGTCCCTTTTGCTATTTTATACAAGGCTCGGATTGACTTTTGGTGATTAATAAATCAGCGTTGCTACAGATAAAATCAACATTCTTATAAGGCTCGGATTGTAAAATGGGGCCTTGATGGGGGTGGGTGGGTCCGCCTCAAGGTCGACGCCACTTTTGTCTGGTCGGTCGACCACCTTCTGCTGCCAATGTCTTCACTGACACATTTAGGTTGTGTTGTGGTTGTTTTGTGGTTTTACGCCCTCATCCAGGGCATGATATTCTATACATGGCTGCCAGCATAACTGGTATAGGAAGAACCCGGTCAGACTCCGGGAAGAACCACCGACCCAGGTGAAGCTACTGACAAACTTTTCCGCATGCCCAGACGGATAGAGGTGAGACGGCAGTGATCGGTAAAGGGGAGCAGTTTAGACCACTTGGTCTTCCGTGGAACCTTGAGGTTTTGTGAAATCTGCTCATCTATGATAAAATCCACTTAGTAGAATCGTATTTTCAAACTCGTATCTATTTAATGTTACTTTAACATTATCGTTATTGTGGTATTATTTTTTGTGTTTATTAATGAATATTAAAACGTGATGGGTTCAGAAATAAATCCAACACTACTCAAGCATCTTGACAGAACGACCTGGGAAGACGAATTGGAGGAGTTCAGTTTGAAGCTACTGGACAAAAAGCAAGTGAAATTGAAGCCATATCCTCTACCACAAGCGAAAAAAGTGTCCGAAATTAAATTCAAACTATGATCGATTTGGGAGTCATACAGCCAGCTGAATCAGTGTATTGCTGTCTGTCATTTTGGTGCAGAGAAGGGACGGCACTCACCGATTTAATTAAACAAGATTTCAGGTAGAAATGTTACTTGGTCCTGATTTCATATTTGCCAGAGTGACCAGCACGAAATATTTTCGAAAATTGACCTGTGAAAAGGGTATTTGGCAAATTTCAGTCCAAAGTGAAGACAGGGCAAGACTAGCCTTCACAACTCCTTATGGAACGTATCCTGTAGTCAAGCTGTTCGAGTGGAGGGGTGGTGGGTGGTGGAACAGAATGCGCTAAGTGTCTTCACCCGTATGATCAGAAAGTTACTCAAACCATTAAGGGAAATGGTTCGAACTTACTATTACCGACAGTCCCTTGGGACGCTCATATAGTTTGCTGAGAAAGGTTTTAGAACGACTTAGACGGGACTTATCGCACAACCGTCTAAGTGCCATGTAGGATTCAGGAAAATAACCTACTTAGGTTACACCCTCAGCGAAGACACATTAATACCAGATAGCTCTAAAGTTTACCAATTTAGGAACGCGGTACTACCGACCACAAGGCGGAAGATCAATCTTTCTTAGGACAGGCAGGGTATTATCGTCGTTATGTTGCTAACGTTGGTGCTACTGCTAGCCCATTGACCGACTTGACGAGGAAGAAGGTTCCGACGATAGTTATTTGGACAGACGTCAACGCGTTTTTCGGACGTTAAAGACGGGCTGACGCCTGACGCAGCAGGAAAATTACCAGGTGAGTCAAAGGACTTCGGCTTACGTACAGACTGCGAAGGATGGAATATGCTCCGTTGGGGACCATAATTGGATTTTGATTGGAACCCGCACAGATAACGGTCAGATGTTCACTTAGGATCAAGCAGAAGAAGATTACAATGTGGAGACAATCCAAAGACAATTTGTGCAATTCTGTCATAAAATGAATTTTTCCAGGTTAGTTATTAATAAAGACGGACTAGAGAGAATTATTTTGACACCGATGGAAATGTTAAAACTTTGGCGATGAGAGTAAGTTAATCCTGGTTGTCTGAGCTAAACGAGGGGTTTGTGTTCCCAGATATAATTCAAGGTTATAAGTAAAATCTCCCTCGCGAAATTGTTTAGTCAATGTTTGTCAGCCGAAATTGAAGTCTCTGTGACTTCGAAGAAATTAAAAAGTATTTTTCTCGTTATATAAATCGTCTAAGGAACGAGAGTCTGGAAGAATTTGAGAGACCCGTAACCAGAGAGGGAGATTCGGCTATATCGAACGAACGAGTCTCGACAAGGCACAAAGGTATTGTCTCAGTTGCATACAATATGTTCGTTGATGTAAGTATGTAAATATTTGCTGAATGTATTTGGTTTAAATTCATACTTCAGTTTTTCTTGAGTACACAAATTAATCGTGCATTTATTTTCTTGAATGATATATGATTAATGTATTATAAGAATGACATATAATATTTCATATTACGACAACTGGAATAGTATATGACTCTAAATTTCAATTGTAAGTAGACCAAAATGACAATTCGTTTTGAAACTAATGTCGAGCACGCGACGAAGTTCAAAGGTCACTGGACGGAGCTATGAGCGCATTAATATTGTTATTGTGTATTGATGAATTTACGGTTATGTATTTATTTTGGAATACAGCATAAACTCAATTACTTTGTTTCTTGTAGTGTATTTTATAATTAAGCCTTAGGTAGAATAACAAAATTAGTATATAATGGGAAATATGAACTAGTTTTCTCGGCATAATACTACACCCCCATTGGGAGTACAGTATTATTTCGAAAAAAAGAAACTCGTTCATATTTTCCCATACAACTGCAGTAACTTATAAGTATTAACCTAGAAAGGAAACTATGCAAAAAATGCCAAAAGATTCACGTCAGGTTAAAGTTATAAGATAAACTGGAATACATTCACAGCAGTATAAGAAGCCAAAGTTAAACATTTGAACGAAAAATAAGAGTACATGAAATGTTCTCGTTTTTCGTGATGGATGCATAACTATTCATATATAATATCTAATCCCATGAATCCTTCTATAAGTGTGAACGGTTTATTTAGACATTCAATAACTTGCGATAATCTCAATTTCTTCCTGAAAACGTTTTGTGTAAACAAAGATTTAATTACTGAACATTACATAATTGAAATATGTTTATAATCTGTAACTTGTATTATATATATCGAATGTGTTTCTTCATCTTCTTGTCTTGGAAACGAGACAAATTAGACTTTTTCTCAGCTGTGTTGCTCCACTGCTACAGCTTCCTTTGTTGTTGAACAAACCGCCATCATGTGATACTCGCCAGTCCACCCGTTTATGCTATGATGGACCCTCATTAATTGCTTTAAATGACCACTCCTTGGCTCTCCACACTACATTGTGCACTAGACTAAACGACCTGGGACTATATTCATTATTACTTAAATGTAAACGGAAGCGAAAAAAGAAACATTGTTTCAAAGCTGGTCGGCGTAGAACAGAAAGAAGAATTCCAGTATCTCCCTTTCGCCCCTTCCGGCACAGAAATTTAGAAACTCGGCCGTTAATTTAGATAACCTAATTCAAATCCCTATTAAATCGTTAACCTTTGTGTCAACTATCCAAGAAATACTACTGCGCATCGCATTATTCAATGCCCAATCAGTAGGACCACCAGAAAAGCGCACAGAAATAGTTAATTTTATCACGATCATAATATCGACGTCTTTTTCCTGACAGAAACACGGCTAAAAACATCAGGCGATGAACCCAAGTGTGCGGATCTAACACCCCCCGGTTACTCCATCAAGTCGTTCCCTCACCACTCTCGCGGAAGTGGAATTGCTGTCATCGCAAAGAACTCCATGACCAACCGTCTTAACCACACTACAACCTTCAATTTCTATCACACATCGTTTGAACTAGTCCAAACCACACTCATACTGGAACAAAGGTCAGTAACTTTTTTCTGCCTCTGTCGTCCTCCTCCTTGTAGAAAAAACAAGCTGACTGAATCTCTCTTTTTGGAGCAGTTTCCGAATCTCCTGGAGTATGGAAATTCGATAGGTGGCAACCTGATTATTCTTGGAGATTTCAACTTTCACTTTGACTGTCCTGGAAACTCATACACATCAAAACTCCTAGATTCCATTCACATTTTCAACCTCAGTCAGTTAGCCAACCCACCCATAAACAGGGTCACATTTTAGACTGGATTCTTTAATGACCTGATGATACTATTTTACAGTCCTCCCTGGTGTCCCTCGAACTTGCATCAGATCACCTCTGCATTATATGCCATCTTGACGTATCAGTCCCTAACCCTCCACCTTTATTTGCTACCAAGAGAAACCTCCGTATGATAAATAGAACCCAACTAATGTATGACATCCAAGCAAACCTAAAAACTTGGTTTCCTCCTACAGCAGAACAATTTGATAACTGCCTGCGTTCATTGCTTGACAAACATGCCCCAGCAACCAAGTGCAGAGTATCAATTCAAAAGTGTTCTCCATGGTATATCAGTGTTAGGGACCAGCCTCGCACTGCTAAAAGAGACCGCCGTAAAGCTGAGAGGCTTTGGCTTTCCACCAGACTCACTATTCATAAGCAAATCTATGAAGAATGTCACAAACATAGTCCATGCAGCGAAATCAGCCCACTACAGTACTAAGATCACGGAAAGTTCCAGCTGCAAAGAGCTATTCGAGATTACTAACAAGCTAATGTCAAGGAACAAATGTACACCACTTCCAACGGACTTCTCTCCAGTCGACCTTCCGGACCTGTGTGCAGATTTCTTCCGTAACAAAGTACAAACCATTAGAGATAAGTTTGACAACACAATTTGAATTGACTCGTCGTCACCATACAGTTGCCATACCGAATTTCAGCGGCAACCGTTAGCAGCATTTGAACCTGTCTCTATAGATTTAGTACGTACAATCGTGATGAAGAGTGCACCAAAGTCATGTGAATTTGATCCGATTCCGACATCACTGCTGCTTGAGTGCTTAGATCCAATATTGCCTTCAATAACTGATGTTATTAATACCTCTCTCTCATCCGGGGAATTCCCATCATTTTTCAAAACTGCCATTGTAAAGCCTCTGATGAAGAAACCAACACTCGACCATAACGATTTAAAGAACCACCGACCAGTTTCTAATCTCCCATTCATGTCAAAAATCTTAAAAAAGTTGTTCTATCCAAGCTTGTATCTCATCTGAATTCAAACAGTCTTTTTAGCAATGTACAGTCTGCATATCGCCCTTGCCACAGAACTGAAACTACTCTTCTGAACGTAGTTAATGACCTTCTCTCTGCTCTGGATAGCGGAAAGATTACAGTGCTCACTCTCCTTGACTTGTCTGCAGCATTTGACACAATAGACCATGATATATTACTTCAACGTCTCCAGCATGCATTTGGCATTTACGATACAGCCTTACTATGGTTCAAGTCCTACTTGGTCAACATGACACAAATTGTGTCCGCAAATGGAAAACTCTCCAGCCCAGTTGATCTATGTTGTGGTATTCCACAGGGGTCTGTTCTTGGACCTGTTCTCTTCATTATGTACACTCAGCCACTCTCAAGTGTCTTAGATCATCATCCATTGTCTCACCAATTGACACCCAAATATACAAATCTAGCCACCCAACTGAAGTTGAAGCTACCATCCAAGGTGTAGAGACGTGCATTTCCGATGTGAAATCGTGGATGACATGTAACAAGCTGCAGATGAATGATGATAAAACTGAAGCCATTCTGATTACAACACAAAGACTTTATCTTTCACATCCTTTACCTCAAACAATAAATATCAGCAACACCAACATCAAATTCACACAATCAGTACGAAACCTAGGTGTTACACTCAACAGTACTCTCTCATTGCACCAGCATGTCATGAACATATGCAAGGCTGCATATCTTGAGCTGAGATGCATCAGCTCCATTCGCAAGTATCTTTCAGTTGATGCCACTAAAACACTTGTGTGTTTCTTAGTATTTTTAAGACGGACTATTGTAACTCAATTCTGTCTGGTTCGTCTCAATATCTACTCCAGATACTTCAAAAAGTTCAAAACACAGCTGCTCGGATCATCCTTAGAGTACCACGAGCAGAGCACGCCTCTTCCCTGCTCTGTACTCTACAATGGCTATCCATTCGATCCAGAATTAAACACAACATTTGTTCTATGTGCTACGCTTCACTGACGGGTTCCAGTCCAACATACTTATCCGACCTCACCCATGTGTACACACCAGCAAGATACTTACGCTCCTCTTCTGACACTCGTATTCTTATTATTCCCACTATGAAAATGAAGTCATATTGACAACGTTCTTTTGCATACCAGGGCCCAGCAACGTGGAACGAATTGCCCACTGAACTTAGACACAAAGACACAGTGATCTCATTCAAGAGCGTCTTAAAACGCACCTTTTTCAACTGCAAGAACTGACTTAAAAGACCTAATAATGTTTCCTAACCTTAAATATTTTCAGCATGTTTTCTGTTTTCTAATTTCATGGTGTTTGTTTTTATTTTTCTAATCATATCATTATATATGTTTTTTAAGTGTTGTCAAATGATGTAAAGCGCTTAGAGCTTCTAAAGATTATGCACTATACAAAGTCCTCATTATTATTATTATTATTATTATTATTATTATTATTATTATTATTATATGGAGAGACAATTTTACTGACTATAGTAAATGATACAATGATTTTATTTTTACTTTGGGACAAATTATATAACTGATCCAATGGAATGAGCTAGTACAAAACATTTAAGATTCGAATGTATCTAAGCCAAGAATATGTCTACCAGCAAGATATTATAAGTTAAGTAAATGAGAAAGTCCATCTGAAAATTTACAGTGAAGTAGACAGTTATGGACGAATGAACAGATGCATCGGATAGCAAGAGATAAAACAGATATTAATGAATGTCATGTCGATGAAGTATTTCTTGTAAGCATCAAGCTCCTTTGAGAATAAAAATTCATACAGTTTATGATTCACGAACAAAGCCCAGCCCAACAGATAAGAATTATAAAAACCTGTAATGGAAATGTATGACTTTTACCCAGTGGAAATTATCGGCTTTATAAAAACATGTAATGGAAATGTGTGACGTTGCCCAATGGAAGTTATCAGCTTTATAAAAAACAGTAATGGAAATGTTCCACTTTGCCATTTTCATTAAGCACATTTTAATGATCATCACAACACATCAGTCCAATGATTGTGTAAATTCCACATCTTGTCTGCCGAACTACATTGATAAATCATGTAATATAAATTCACAAATAAATAACATGATGAAAGTAACGTCCCATATTCCTTTATAAAGAAATTCACGCATTCACACAATGTTAATAAAATTTAAACTAAACCATTTGGAAATGGTGGTCAGTGAGATCATATCTTTATGTTTTACCCTGCAAACAAGTCTCATGATAACTGTTCTGATTTTGAGCACGATTTCGAATTTTGTCATGTTTTTTATATTTTTTTATAGAATAAAGAGTATAAATGACGAAACATAATGGATGGGAGATAGAGAAATTAACCACGGTAACTTGAATTACGTATGTAGTGTAAAATTATATCTAGCGTAGAATATTTGACACTGTACAGAGTTGATCATCTCTCGGTACATGCAATGATATAATTTTAAATTTTAGAAATCATCTTTAATTATTTTGCATACTTACAGGTATATTTAACTTCGATTCCCATCGTCCATTTGCCCGTCTGCATCCACTGAGCTATCCAGCCGAGGGTATTACATATAGACATGCATAAATGCAACAGAAATATAAATGTGTTCATACGGTAGTTGCGGGCTAAGGCAATAATGTAAATGTCTCTTAGTAAAAGCTTGATGATAATACATTTTGGAAAATGAAATATTATATTGTAAGCTATTTTAGGACACCACAATTGTTTATCTCTCTCTCTCTCTCTCTCTCTCTCTCTCTCTCTCTCTCTTTATTTGTGTATTCCTCTATCTTCATGTCTTGGTATCTTATGTTTGATATGTTTTAGCAAACTAAAGATCGAAATATTACATTTTCTTAAATTTCATTTAAAATTATTTATTGTTTACAAAACACTGTCATATTGTCCTTCATTTTGTGACTACCATCAAAGCACTAATTGAGATGACAGGATGTTGTAAAATATTTGCAAATTAAAGAATAAGAGACAAGCATTAGCCTAATAATCCTTACGTTTATCATCTGAAGAAAAATATCAAATTATCGCTGTCCTAATTCAGTTTGCTTTGTTGTTGAGTGCTAATACGTCTACCCACATCTTCGTGATTGATGATAAAAAGTGAGTTAACGGTTGCTACGAAATAACAGTGTTATGTGATGTATAATCAATGGATGATCTAAGTGATGGTATTATTGCTCCCAAGAGGAGCTATTCATGTTATCGTAATGTTTACTAGAAATGTTGATAAAAGAAAGGATTCATCATTCAGGTACGAAAAAAACTGTTCTTTTGACTACTGAGAAAAAATTTCCAACTTTCCATTTGCTCATTGATAACTACTGTCATCTAAAATGCGTGAAGTAAAATATCAGCAGCATTCATAACCGTTGTTGTAACTTTTCTTTAGTTAGAATAAAAGGCATTTTGAAAAATGTTTCTTCCATAGCATTTATATAGTACTAGAAAGATATATTTAGTATTGTTATAAATCCGCGCCACTCCTGCGGAGGCAGAATTGCTGTCTTCGCAAAGAACGCCATAATTCACCGTCGTCACTACGAGTTTTAGTTTCACTCATCGTTTGAACTGGTCCAAAGCTCACTCACAACAAAGGTCAGTCCACTTTTTCTGCCTCTACCGCCATCCTACTAAATAAAACCCCAAGCGGACTAAATCTTTGTTTTCGGGGCATTTTCCTAATCTCCTGGAGTATGGAAATTCGATAGGTGGCAACATGATTATACTTGGAGGTTTAAATTTTCACTTTGACTGTCCTGAAAATCAATGCACATACAAACTCCTAGATTCTATTCACATTTTCAACCTCAGTCATTTAGTAAAACAACCAATAGACATGGCCACATTTTAGACTGGATTCTTCATAGACCTGATTATAATATTCTGCAGTCTTCATTGTGTCCTACGAACTTGCACCAGATCACAGTAGTATAAGTACTTGAGGTTTTTATGCCAAAGAGGTTTTTAGGCCAGAAACCCTCACCCCCTCAAAAATAAATATATTCTGATATTTTTCACCACCTCAGAGACGCCCTCTCCCTCAAAAAACCACCCTCCTCCAAATTTTTATCTCAGAAAATGATGAAATTTTGAAACCCAAAGGGGATTCTAGACCAGCTCACCCTCCCTCCCAAATTTGGAGAGGTGTGGTTGGTCAGATGACCCAGTGACATTTATTGACAACATGGTTGATGAATGATATTACTACTATAAATAAAACAGTAAAAATAAAAAATATTTCTAAATCATAATAATAAAATATTTTTACAAAACATATAATCACAACACAACCCCATGTGAACTTATAGGTTGCCAAACAACATCCTAGCAAGTTCAGGGGCATTTGAATTAATCCCCATGTGACCCCCTAGGTTGCCAAATGACATCCTAGCAGGATCAGAGGAAATTCGAAATCAGACGAAACAGACAGCACAGTTTAACCCCATGTGACCCCCTAGGTTGCCAAATGACGTCCTAGCAGGATCAGAGGTTACATATAAACTTAATTCTAAGAACTTAACTAACTTATCCTAGGACAGCACAGTTTAACCCCATGTGACCCCTAGGTTGCCAAATGACATCCTAGCAGGATGAGAGGTTACATATAAACTTAATTCTAAGAACTTATAACTCTAGGACAGCACAGTTACATATAAACTTATCTTCAGGACAGACACATACAAACGGGCCTTCTCTACGTTCAACAGAAATGTGCACACTCTTCCCCATAATCAACCCGGGGAGTGTGAAAAAAACACACCCACCAAGTGACATGGTGGAGAGTGTACAAATTTCTGTTGAACGTAGAAGGGGCGGCGGAGCCCCCACTAATAAGAGAATTTTGGCATAATTTCGCCCTCGCCGGCAATGTGCCGGTCACGAGAATAGAACTCAGGACCTCGAGCATGAGAATCCAACGCGTTAGCAATCGACCACCGGATTTCCTTATATATATATGTTAAAAAAATTATTATATAGTCACCAAACAGCATTACATTTTCTGATTTTGAAAACACGAAATTTTGCATTACATTTTCTGATTCTGAAAACGTTATTATAAATAAATCGAGAAATACATGATTTT
>JAECUM010056276.1:0-14687 GCA_016617855.1 Megalonaias nervosa | reverse complement strand
ATAAGACATAGTTCACAGTTTAAGACACTTTATAGAGTATAAGATGTAGTTTACAAATTATAAGACAGTTTACAGAGTATAAGACACAGTTTACAGAGTACAAGACACAGAGTATAAGACATGGTTAAAGAGTATAAGACAGTTTACAGATTATAATTAGACAATTTACAGAGTATAGTAAGAAAATTTACAGAGTATGAAGCACTTTGCAGAGTATAAGACATTTACAGAGTATAAGACAGTTTAAAGAGTATAAGACGTATTGTGCAGATTATAAGACAGTTTACAGAATATAAGACATTGTACAGGGTATAAGACAGTTTACAGTGTATAAGATGTACTTTACTGAGTATAAGACATATTGTTCAGAGTATAAGACAGTTTACAGAGTATAAGACCTAATTTACAGAGCATAAGACATATTGTTCAGAGTATAAGACATTGTTCAGAGTATAAGACAGTTTACAGAGTATAAGATATATTGTACAAAGACATAGTTTACAGAGTATAAGACAGTTTACAGAGTATAAGATAGTTTACAGTGTATAAGACAGTTTACAGAATATAAGACAGTTTACAGAGTACAAGACAGTTTACAGAGTATAAGATAGTTTACAGTGTATAAGACAGTTTACAGTGTATAAGACAGTTTACAGAATATAAGACAGTTTACAGAGTATAAGATAGTTTACAGAGTATAAGACAGTTTACAGTGTATAAGACAGTTTACAGAATATAAGACAGTTTACAGAGTACAAGACAGTTTACAGAGTATAAGATAGTTTACAGTGTATAAGACAGTTTACAGAATATAAGACAGTTTACAGAGTACAAGACAGTTTACAGAGTATAAGACAGTTTACAAAGTATAGACATTGCTACGTAGCCCCCACTTTGTTGGGGGTGGGTTGTAGTGGAAATTGGGTTATCGTTATCTAGAGGGTGATCACTTTCGGTGTTATTGCCCTGATCGAGTAAATATCAATATAAAGTGTGAAACTTATAGGTGGAATAGATAGAGATCTGAGCAGATATATAAAACAGAATGACACGAGCCCCCGTACATGAAAATGACAATTTAAATCGAGTGAACAATCGAAGTCATTGCCTTGTACAACTTCATAACCTGATTATTTCCAGTTCATTCCAACTCCACTGTAACTGTTTTCCAACTTCTCTGTGACTCTTCTTCTTGGTCCTTTCCACTTTTCCCTTCTCCAAACTCTCTATTGTCTTTCCTCTTTCGGCCCTCGAACTTTGTGTGGGTAGGTGGATATGTAAGTATGTGATACGTAGATACTTCAATAGGTAGGTACGTGGATACGTCCCATGGAGCTATTTAACCTTCCAAAATAAACAGAGAATCAACCTAAATCTTCTGTCAGATATCCTACTGGGAATAGATCATTACTTCCCTCTCGTTATGTCAGATATCATTTTGTCGGAATTCAACAGATACCAAAGGCTATCTGGTCAAGCTAAATGTGGCAGACCATAAACAAATCTAGTTTCATAAGATTAATGTACTTTCTAATGGCTATTTCAACCAGACTCACATTATCATCACCCGAGACAACAGTTCCGGTCTCATCTCAATTACACAAATGAATGAATGAAATCCATTATATGGCTTAACTACGTTAATTTCAGTCAATATACACATCCAAGTCTTTAGCATACATGAAATCTCACTTCATGGTTTAACAACGTTAATTCCAGTCGGTACGCACTCAAGTCTTTATCATATGTGAAATCATCTAAGGTCGGTGAATTCACACAGATTCTCGTAACTCATATCAACTAAGGTAAGGCTTGAAATTCTTAGATACATATTTTCCTATAACAATCAAGACGACACATTCAAACAATTTGTCAAACTTATATAAAGAATATCATTGTACGGATTCAGATAGATGAACTCAACACATTTGTACTCATACCAAGAAAATTGATCTACGAATTTAAACAAATAAATTCATGCAAATATAAGCAAATAAATCAAACAAATCGTTATATTGATATCAACGAATTACATGAGACTGGCACAAATACCTTGTGTTTTCAAGCTTCGCTCGCTTCTACCACCAAATTGTGTCCATCGACTTTCCAGACATCCGATCCCTTGGATAATTATTTTACGAGTGAATTTCTTCTAAATTCAAACTCAGAGTCTCCTACATTTGTTTTCTCTTGCAGAAAACATAGACTGACTAAAATTTTGCGATGGGACATATTCACACCAAGGATTTCATGTGGGAATCACGCCCCTTATTTAGCGTAACCAATCCGGATTGAATATATCTCCTGCCTTTTATAATCAGGCACCAAAATTTTAGTCTGTGTGACCTCGAGATTCCCAAATAACTGATTCTGGAAAATCTCATATCTGACAATTCCGATACAAGATCGAAGTTAACCCTATCCTTCCAGTCTGTCTGACTGTTAAATAAATGAACGCTTCATTAAGAATCACTCCTCTCATAACACAGACATCACATATCCTTGCATTATGGTGATTTAACACGCTACAGGTCTCCATAAATCTAATTAATCATTCACCTGCCCAAATTAATGTGCTCTTCATAGATCGACAGAAATTTGCACCCTTACAGACATAGTTTACAGAGTACAAGACAGTTTACAGAATATAAGACAGTTAGTTTACAGAGTTTAAGACAGATTAAAGAGTACAAGATGTAGTTTAGCATAAGCTTCAGATTGTGTCCTGTGTGTTGGTGGTTCTTACTGGGGTTTTCATGGTTTCTTCCTCCACCAGTTATACTGGCTGCCATCTTTAGCCTATATTTCACTATGAAATGGCATAAAGCCCAAAACAACAACAAAAACAACATTGTGTACACTTCTATGTTGTGCTGTTCTTTTTGAAAGCAGTATGACAGTGTACGCAAGGTGTTATGGTTAAAGGACTCGATTCTATTTACAGCTACCTGATGAACGTGATACTTGCTCTTTTGAAGCATGGCAGGTCGAATCAGGAAAAGATTATGAATCAGGTGTGATGTTTTTATGCTGAGCAAAAGGAGCACATTAAAAAAGGAAATGTTTTCCTCCTGGCACTAATTACTAAAAAGCCCATGTTCTTTCTTCATTTTTTTTGATACCTGCTGTGGGTGTCAGACATCATTAAGTTTTAGGCTTTTATGACCAAGTTTCCCCAGACTACTCAGAGCTTTTCTCAGGCAGGTGAGATTGCCATCTCACATAAAATGGTTGATGCTTGATTTTCCAGTCTATTTCAGGGCAAACATTGACAACAATACTGAATGAAAAAACCTTGCATTATGTTAAATTTCACTGTTTCTTCTTTTAACAATAAATAGATGAGTTTTCATCATTGTTTCCTACTGTTTTCAGTTTTCATAAAACCATAAAAGCATGTTTACTAGCTTTCGAAATGAAAGACTATAGCAAGTGTGGACATATTTGGCAAACAATTTGCCCTGTACATTGTTTGCATATGACAAAGATATTTACAGGAGAGAATGTCCATCACTGAATGGCTTAATAAGGGGCAATCATGTTGAGTGAGGTTAATAAATCTGTAGACCTTTGTGGTGTAGAGTTAGGATGTCAAAGTAGACACCAATAGTAATAAATAACTTTATCAACATACAGAGCATAGGACAAGGAATCTGAAGACTTGTATTTGGCTGGCATTTCTTGAGAAAAGATAATGACATTTATTACCCCATTCTGAGTGAGAAGTTGTATCGGTTCCATTGCAGTACCGACTCAAGATCTGTTCCAGAACCCTCCATTTAAAAACAATGGTGAATTTTCTGAATATAGGAGAAATTTAAATTTAATTAAGAAATAGAGGCAGCACTTAAAACTATGATGCACAGTCCTAACACATTTTCAGTAGAGTTTATTGGAACTATATTATAGAAACTGGAGTAATTTTGCAATTTTGAATCTTAGAATTGTCCCTGCCAATTATATATTTATGTTTCATATTTCAGCTTGCTCATACTTTTTGCATTTTATTGCCACAAAGTAATATGAAAGCAACAAAAAGAAATGGTGTAAGCATTGGTCCTTTCTGGACATAATTAAGATCCCCACTAATCATTTTGGCATTGATGTCAAGGTCACATTTTATGGTAAAGCTTGGATTGTGGTATTATCATATGGGCCATGGCCTTCTTGTTTGCTGCTTTCATTTACAAGAATAATCATAATAAAATAGATATGTCTTGACCATGGATTTTCCTGTTTTTTTTGCTATTCAAGGCATCACTCGAGTAATTTTGTCCTTTTATATTTCATTCATTTTTCAGTATTTTTATGAAAACTAGCATGCTGTAAGTTCCGATGCACCAAGACTATGATATTTTATTCATTTTTCTGTATATTTGATGAAAACCAGTGTTTTTTAAGTTCAGATGCACCAGACTATGTTATATTAGACACAAATTTGGACATATAAAAAACATAACCAAAGTTTATGTTGCATTATCTGGAAATACAGTAGTTGTATTTGAATGAAATAGTGGGAATTTCTGCTGCATGTGACTTTCCAGAATTGGTTGAATCCTACATGGAAATTAGAAGGCTGAACTTAGATAAACATTTTATTTTCTGTTTTCATTTTAAATGCTGCTTTTTATTGAATACAGATAACATTCTTGACTGGTTAGACAATTATATTGAACATGAGAGAAAAGATATTAGTAATTTTTTTTCTTGGGTAGGAACCCACAATAGCCAAGTTAGTAGAGTGTCTGACTTTTAATCTTAGAGTCATAGATTTGATACTGTCCAGCCTAGTCCAAATTGACTGCCTCAGTGTGTCCTTGGAAAAGGCATTTAACCTCCATTTCCTCCACATAATGTCAATGAATGTGTTCAGAGTGATGTTAAAAACAAACAGCCGACCATTTCTATATTTTATTTGAGTTTCACTTGGCATAGTAGAAAGCTTCAAAAGAGATTAGATTTCACTATCTCTGTTAACCTCTTTAAAGAATCATTATTATTGTTATTATTATTATTATTAATAGTAGTAGTAGTAGTAGTTTTTTTGAGTTGCAATAACAGCTGATTGGCTTAATCAGATTAGTGACTAGGTACTACAAAACCTATCAAAATTCAACCACCCTTTAACCATGTACATACTTGTTGGACATGAAAAGACAAATGCGCATACTATCATTTGTGCCTGGGGCACTCTTTACCCTCAGTTGCCTACCCAAGAAGGTCATACTTGGGATGGACAACAAAAATGAAATTGTGCACTGACAGAACCTATCAAGAAGCTGAAAGCATGAATAAAAGTCCTTGGAAATGGAAGATAAGATACATTCACCAATACAACAAATGGCCTGATCATTAGGTATTAAGTACTGTATCCAGTGTGCCTCCATATTGAGACTGGTACTCTGCTAAATTAACAATTAGTGGTCTGATTCTTATATATAATACATGGAATATAGAACCAGTTATGTTTGATTGGCACATTGATCGACATAAACTGATTTGTTTCTACAAGGAACTTGTCACTCAAGTCTGGGCAGAGAGTTATACTTTTTATTTCTTTTTGTGCCACAACACTGATTTCGTTTAACTTGTTTGCACTTTCTGATGTGATCATTTCATTATAACAAACAGTTGTGGAATGTTTATTTCACCTTGAGAGACCTTGATTGTTCTAAAATGTAATTATTTTGAAGTATTCTTTTTAAGATATCTAAAATTGATATTTTGCAGAGCTAAGGGTGTGAGCAATCTAAAAGCATTTGACAATTATAGCTTGCTGTGAATATTCTTGCATTCTCTTGGGTAAAGTTTATGTAATGATTATTGTATAGAAATGTGGGAAAAAGTACCTAGTCACCAATTATGATAAATTATTAGGTGATTGAGCGCTTAAACATTCAACACATTTTAAAGATCAAAGATTCTTTTTGTAATACACAAAGAAAATGGGATGTTAGTGAATGAATTTTTCATTGTGACAGATTTATTGAGATGGCTTATTTTTTGCAAGTCATATATCACTAAAGATTTCCCAGGGTGTCATATAATTTTGTTGACTTTATTATTTTCTTTCACAGGGCTAAAACTGTGATTATTGTATTAGAAATTTTCTTTATCATCATTGAATAAGGGGCAGAATTTGCAAACATGTTATTTAACATCCAATCCTTCCAAGAGACCCTAGTGATGTGATGTACTTTGTTAAGAAGTGACATGTATTAATGTCAGGGAGTTAGCTTGCCCAGGGCAAGCTGATTGGAAAGTTGAACTTATTCTTCTGAATGTTGAGTTTGCCCCAAATAAAATATTCCAGCATGAGTTTTAAAAAACCCCAGATAAATGTGGGATATTTTAAGGAAATTTTTTTTGTGTGCAAGAAGTGTTAAAATTAGGTTTTGCTTATAGCAGTAAGACATAGAAGTGTAGAAATTATGTTTTGCTTTTAGCAGTAAGACATCAAAAATGTCCACCCCCTTCAAACATTTCAGAGTTGAGGTCATATATTGTTTTACTGTGATCACATATTGTGACAACAGATCATTATCTATGCTACCATATATACTCGCTTAGAAGTTGAGTCAAACTGCAAACAAATGAGATCCTTAAATGTCATAACATAATGCACCTGCAGATCTTATATTCTTGTACTGATTACTTATAACTAACTGCACACACCCAAATCAGCCAGCACATTATACGATGGAAGATCTGAGTCTGTGCAATTTGCAGTTGCAGTCTTATAGGCAGGTATATATAGTATTTGTTCTATTGATGACTTTTAATGGTCGATGTGGGCACATAATAGTAATGTCGGTGCATCATACATCTTCTGCTGAACATTGATTCAATTCCTGGTTCTGCTTTCAAAGAACAAGTCTGGTGTGGCTGTATTGTTGGAGATTCTTCATTTCAGTTGTTCATTTATGTGACAGCAAAGTTCAAACAGTGCTGTTTCTAAACTTCAAGATGGACATGAGTAATGACTTGATTGTATGGTGGAAATGCAGACTGTTTATAGTTTTTCACTGGCAGGTGTAAAAAAAATAAAATATTTATACATGAGCTAAAGAAAGAGCACATGGATTTTTTTAGCACCAGTTAAAAAATGGATACATTTAAATAATGCGGACACTAGTTCTGTCATTTTTAGTTAACTGCACATTTTTCAGTACAGTGAGAGGTCCTAGCTTTGACCAAATTGATCCCACCTTTTTTCAACTAAAATGGGGACAGTGCCCAAATTTACCTAATCCTAGACGTAGCCCTTTAACCCAAAATAGACAGCCAAGTTGTAATAAAGTGATTTTTGTTGAACATAAACCATAAATATTCTGTCTACAAGTTTTCAGTCAAAACGAGAACTTGAAAATCTATTGTAATTTACCAGTATATACATGCATGTATTTATGTACTTGTGACTGTACCTATATGATTTGGCCCAAGGACAAGTTGCTGCTTGCAGCAAGGTAGCCTGTCTTTATGCTTGATCCACCACGACAACAATGAAGACCATGGTGTTTAGCTCAGATATGTTTCTATGGAAACCATGGGAAACACTGAGAAATAATTAGCATATATTACTGCACCAGGTACATGTAGATGATTTTTGCCCATGACATCCACTCTATTTCCCATTAAAATACATGTATTCCCCATCACATCCAACCCTTGTCTCGTGAGAATACATTTCTTCCCCATCACAGTCACCCCATTTACCATGCAGATACATGTAATTCTACCTTTAGTCTGAAACTTACAAAAGGATTCCTATCTGCTACTATATGGCAAATCGACAAAATATTTTATTGATTTCAAATCAAGTTTTCACTCTGTTCCTCCCAGTCTTGTGTACTTCTTTTTATTTGGTATTTTATGTGCTAGCAGAAAACGGTTCAGACTGACAGCACAATAGATGCAGTTGTACATATATGTATATTAAATCACCATACTGAGTGCTTTGTCGTGTCCACGTATTTACATACCTGTAGTCTTGCCAGTACTTTGTCATGTCCAGGTATTTACATACCTGTATTTTTGTCCAGTTAGATATTTCTCATGTAACATTGAGCAGTTTGGTTTACTTTGAAGTTGTCGAATTGGTGGACAATTAGAGACATGCTGTGATTTGCTATAAACTTGTCTGGCACTTGAGCTTGAGTCTATTATTATCTAATGAGATCCTAAAGAGGAAGAAGTGAAAGAAATGGGTTGCAATAATTTGCCTTTGACATTTTGCAATGTGTTAATTAATTAACTCAGATTAGATTAGTTTTGTCTGATGAGCAGATAAAAATAGGCAGTAGGTGGGCTGCATCGGATTTGGCAGAAACAATTAATGAAGAACAAAAAGTAATGTATCTTGAAAATATTAAACAGTATAAAATTATTTGGACCATCTCCATCATATATTATGTTTTGGAATATAGGCAAAATGATGTTGTTTTTTTTTTTTGTAAAACTGTATTAAAGCATAAGTCACTTACACCTCAATGCAGAAGAGTTTTGTCTTGCCTGCAATATATTTGTTAGTCATTACCTGTCATTACCTTTCTTAAATTTGTGAACATCAACCTGCCAGGTGTGTTCCACCTACTCATGAGCATACATTATTGTTACCCTTCTTAAAAATTTTGAGCATCAATCTGTCAGATGTGTTCCATGTACTCATTAGTATTGTTAGATATTTATTAAAATAAGATTGGATCAAAAATTTTTAAAAATTGTACATGTTGTATTAGGAAATTTATCCAGGTGTCAGAATTCTCTCATCCAGGATATGACATGCAAGTGCTACAGTCTGATTTTGTAATAGCTGTCAATTGTGTCATATTCTTATTGGTTAGCAGTCCACTTGGATCAGATAAGAAATCATTAATAATGACTGACAGTTGTCATTCAGTCAATTAGGTTTTCAGGTTCACACTGGCTTGTAGATGTATTAAGCTTGTTGGTTTACATTGTTATCCACAGATTTTCATGTTGTATGGGCTACTAAAAAAGAAAATACTGAATAGTACAACTCATAAGCAAATAATGAAACCATAACGGGATGTGAAATGGCTTCAGTGACCCGGTACCAAGTGCATAATACATGACTGAAGTTTTATTACAAGTTGAATTAAATTGTTCTGATTAAAAGTTGTGCCAACTCAGGCATGAGAATACTTGACTAGTGATCCAATACACAGTTTAATCCATATCATTTTGTGTTGAATTGTCCATGTGTAGGAATAGATTTTGTACCTGTGCTCTAAGAAGTGTTTGTTAAATGCATACATTTATCAGTAAATGAGGGTCATGTTAGGACCTGATCCATTTGTATGGAACTGGGTGTACAGTAGGTGCTGAGATGGTTGTGCCATCTGATAATTTAATTTTTGTTTTTAATGACGTTGAAATATATATTTGATTTATTAATATTTACATGCATATTTTAAAAAATTATGGATCAGTCATGAACATAGGATCAGGTGTTGAAGATTGACAGTTATGGCTTAAACTAGTATCATTGGTCTTCATTGACAATTTCAGTTTTATAGGAAGCATTTGGTACTCAGGAATGTAGGGTTGACAAAGAATTTTGCTCTGATAATACCTTAGTTGGGTTTAGGGAAAACGGTGCTTGCTTCATTAGATGTTTTGCCTTTGAGTACCAAGCCAAATTTTAATGGTTCATTTGAAGAAAAAAAAGATGCAATTATTGTTGAGCCTATATTAATGGAAAAGTGAGATACAGGGGTCACCTTTCAGAGTGACAGACCTAGGAGCTCAAGCATAGTTTTCAGCAAGTTTTATCAAGTTTGTGATTGAAGTTTCTTATTTAAGCATGACATTGAGATGTAGGCCATTTTTCTTTCTTGTTTCAAGTAGGGACCAACCATTTAATTTTCTATGGGGAGTGGTATACCTGGGATTTTTCTGAAAAAAGTCTGGCCTCAGATAGCTTGAAAAAATATTGTTGTTCAGATTTGTAGTAAAAAAAATAAAACAAATTTTATCGATTACATTAGTTGATGAAAAATTATTTTGAGAAAAATGAAAAATAAATGTCATCGGCTGAAAGAAAATCACATATCCCCGTTCCCAAAAACTAAATGGTCTGCCATTTAGATCCAGTAATAGAGTTCTGTTTGTTGGGTATTACTTTGCTCGCTGAGTCATAATAACAGTTTGTGTCAAGCGTTGACTATAAGACCTGACTAAAGAATTGACATTTCTTTGTAGACAAATTTCCATACATTATAGGGTTTAATCCAAAAATTCATTGACAGGATATATAACTAATTTTTCATTGTAGAACTCTCTTATTTTGGCTACTAAGAATCCAGAGTTATTCATTAGGTTTGACTTGTAAATATCCATTCAGTTCAATATGCACATAGTATGAAGTCAGTTGGCTTACAATCCGCTTTATTTTCAGGAAAAAGGAAGAAAAGATACATAATTGAAAAATACCATTGTAATGTACGGTTTAATTATCTTTCATGTTGCACAGTTATTTTCATACAGTCTACAGGTTTATTATTCTGTAGTGAACTTTTTCAACGATTGCTTTGCATTTGTGTTACTGATAGTTCTAGAAATTAAATTCATTAGATACATACAACAATAATAAGTATCCTCCCTCACAAAAAGTACTGGTAATACAAGACTTTTAAATTTAATCAGTCACTTTCATTGTTGTCCTTAAGATTGTTGGTTGGTTGGTTTTAATGGCATTTTTAACACATTATTGGCTTTATCACTCCAGGGAAATGGGGGTGTTTTTCCCAAGGACACACTTATGCAGCCAACCTAGGCTGGCCTGGGTGGTATCAAACCTGCAACTCATGGATTACAAATCTAATGCATGCTCTACCAATTTAGCTACCATGCGTTGATGCCCTTAAGATTGTAATTGGATTTATTTGAATAAGAAATATGTGAAATGCTCCCTTGCTATAAAACCATTCATGAGTCATGTGAATTGCCTTAAAGATGAGGTCACCTTATACTATGATATTTCAACTAAATAATGAAATAGAATCCATGACCATATCTGTCTTATAAAGGTGACACCTTATATCGAGGTATTTTATTCGTGATATTTCAACTATCATGACCAGATCTGTCTTATAAAGGTGACACCTTATATCGAGGTATTTTATTCATATTTCTACTATCCATGACCAGATCTGTCTTATAAAGGTGACACCTTATATCGAGGTATTTTATTCGTAATATTTCAACTATCCATGACCAGATCTGTCTTATAAAGGTGACACCTTATATTGAGGTATTTTATTCATTATATTTCAACTAAACAATGAAATAGAATCCATGACCAGATCTGTCTTATAAAGATGACACCTTATATCGAGGTATTTTATTCATTATATTTCAACTAAACAATGAAATAGAATCCATGACCAGATCTGTCTTATAAAGGTGACACCTTATTTTGAGGTATTTTATTCATGATATTTCAACTAAATGAAATAGAATCCATGACCATATCTGTCTCATAAACGTGACACCTTATATCAAGGTATTTTATACATGATATTACTACCAGATCATGAAATGAAATCC
This sequence comes from Megalonaias nervosa, assembly GCA_016617855.1. NCBI lineage: Eukaryota > Metazoa > Mollusca > Bivalvia > Unionida > Unionidae > Megalonaias > Megalonaias nervosa. The sequence goes on along the minus strand of JAECUM010056276.1, from coordinate 3,116 downwards.
GTGATGATGATATCAACCTTAATAACAGGAGTGTCATATATTGAGATGTCTTATAAAGAGGGAGGGAGTTATGTGGTACAACACTTTTGTGAACTATGCTTGATATTCTAATATATATGTGAAAAGGTAGTAGATGTGGTATGCATCTATGTATGTGTGTGTATTTATCTATGTATATATATATATGTGTGTGTATTTATATATATATATATATATATATATATATATATATATATATATATATATATATATAGAATATATGTATAGTATGTACGCTGTATCAATGATATACCACAAGATGTATAAATTTTTCATTAAAAGGAAATGAAGCTTGCTGAGTTTCCTTTTAATGAAAAATTTATACAATGAGTGGTATATCATTGATACAGCGTACATACTGTACCTATATTTTATTTATATCACATACAAATACATATATTTGCCCTTTGAACGAAGTTCAGATTTACTACAAGCAGCTGTGTATTGACCTAGTGAATGAACTCCTCACATCCCCGAGTGGGTCCGCTACAAAATGTAGTTCTATGCATTTAGTGGCAATTTACAATCACCTCTGCATATTGATAAGTTGATTGTTTTCTTTTCTTGGTTTCTATTTTTCTCCACATTGATTATATCAGTGTAATGCACACTTATGATTTAAACATGAAAGATGGTTTTAATGATAAAAGTACAGTAGAGCGCTATTTACACTGGGATAGCTACGTCATTCACATGAACGCCATTCATATACCGGCGCATGGAAATTAATGTGGAATAGAAACTAAGCCAACTGACGAACCAACAAGAGGTAATTAAAATATTTTAATATATTTACAGTTGATCTAAGTCATTATTCTGCTTTAGCAACAGCACAACCGACCATAACCCTCTCTCTCTCTCTCTCTCTCTCTCTCTCTCTCTCTCTCTCTCTCTCTCTCTCATCCTTTGGTCGGTTTGACCTAACTTTTACCATCATTCATAAGTCCAGAGATATTGTGGGATAACACAAACGCAAATCTTCTACGTTCGTCATTTCATAGATTAAAATCCCGTATCTTGCTACGATGAGAGAGAGAGAGAGAGAGAGAGAGAGAGGCCTTTGGACATTTTCATATTTAAATAATAATCGATTATTTAGAACATTATAGTATGTTTAAGAAAAAAAACTACAAAACAACATTAAATACATCACAGTATATGTACCAAGTAACTGAGGAATTTACTGGTTTGCAACTTTGTATCATTGATAAACACTGTAGATAAATCCCAAGGAAAGTGCACACGTATCGTTACGACGAATCATATTCTTGTAGGTTACTTGGTGTAATTTCTGTTTCAAGTTTTTTTTTATCCAGCCCAAATTCCTTTTCTCTCCCACTCCACATTTCTGCGCAGTTTGTCCGTTATGCATGAGAGGGGAGGGGAGAACAGAAAGCAGAAAGAATTGTGATGAAAATGTGTACCATATTAATTCATTTAGAAAACGGGATTATTAATACTTTTCATCGTTATTTTCATACGTCACTAATGACTAATGTCTGGAAATTGATCATTGATCTAGAATCAACTGCAGACGCTCGCGAGAATGTTTATATATGCGTATTATTGCGCCATGGGCGGATCACAATTTGATATACCAATAGTATTGGTATGTCAAATTGCTTTATACCAACACTTTAAATGCATGTTATTTTAACGTATGTGGTATATATATATATATATATATATATATATATATATATATATATATATATATATATATATATATATATATATATATCTATGTATGCATTCTTTTTAATGGTACTTCAGCACAGTCAAGTTTATATATTGCTGAGCATGTATGTATGTATGTATGTATCGGTGTATGTACATATCAGGTGTCTGGAAACCCTTGTATTTGTTAGACATGTCCAGTGGTAACAATATTATGACTGCCAGTACAATTCTCATATTGGACATTTCATAGTTATGAATGCAAAGTTTTTTTTATTCCTTTCCTTGTATTTAACTTCACAGTTGTATAATCAGGACTTTTAAACCTAGTATGAGAGACAAACTGGGGTGGCAAATCTTCATATGACAGGTGTCAAGCTACCCTGAGCACCAGTCATAATTTGTCCCTATGGCTTCCAGCAACAACGCAGATTATAGTATACACTGCCATGCTGAAGTGATCCCATCTATACTGTCATTCATGCTAGTAGGCATCAAACAGCATACTTTCATTACAGTGCAATTTTTACAGTGACATAAATACCATTGCAGCTTACATTTAAATATTAACAAGTTGGGTAAAGAATATATGTCAATGAGCAAAATATTTTTCTCCTACATCATTTCAATACTGTACCTGTACCTTTTTCCTTTTGTGCTTGTTTAAACTAATTTAAGTATCAGGCACAGAAAGCTCAACATCCAGAGAGAATATTCAGTTAACACAGATGCATAGATATCACCAGTTAGCTTCTCCAGTAAAAAATGAGATTACATAGATTTTAACCAATTTATACATGTTTAGAATTACAGTCTTATTAGGATTAAGATGTGTTTGTCATACATGTTTAGGATTACAGTGTTATTAGGACAAAGATGTGTTTGTCATACATGTTTAGGATTACAGTGTTATTAGGATTAAGATGTGTTTGTCATGCATGTTTAGGATTACAGTGTTATTTGAATTAAGATGTGTTTGTCATACATGTTTAGAATTACAGTGTTATTTGGATTTAGATGTGTTTGTCATGCATGTTTAGGATTTCATTGTTATTAGGATTAAGATGTGTTTGTCAGACATGTTTGGATTTAGATGTGTTTGTTATACATGTTTAGGATTACAGTGTTATTTGGATTCAGATGCGTTGGTCATACATGTTTAGGATTCCAGTGTTATTTGGATTAAGATGTGTTTGCCATACATATTTAGGATTACAGTGTTATTTGGATTAAGATGTGTTTGTTATGCATGTTTAGGATTATTATTTGGATTAAGATGTGTTTGCCATACATGTTTAGGATTCCAGTGTTATTTGGATTAAGATGTGTTTGCCATACATGTTTAGGATTACAGTGTTATTTGGATTAAGATGTGTTTGTTATGCATGTTTAGGATTATT
>JAECUM010056274.1:0-27830 GCA_016617855.1 Megalonaias nervosa | reverse complement strand
GCTTCTTCTTCTTTTTCTTCTTCTTCTTCTTCTTCTTCTTCTTCTTCTTCTTATTATTATTATTATTATTATTAGTAGTAGTAGTAGTAGTAGTAGTAGTAGTAGCAGTGGTAGAGAGGCAGAGATCGATTTGAGAGAGAGAGAGAAAATGAAAGAGAAGTTGGTAGAAGACAGAAAATTAGGGCGCCATCTTTATGTTACCGTTGAGGACAAGGTTAAGTAATATGTTGGAAATTCTCATTAATGTTTCTTTTAGCAGTATCTAAAAACCAAGTGTTGTATTCACATAATGTGGAATAAAAGCAGTAAAATCTGGGATATGCCAACTTTAAGTATATACCTTGTCAGCATGTACTATCTATACCTGAGATATTATAGGTGTGTATCATGACAATGTTACAATTCTCTGCTATGAACTAACTTTAACATAAGCAAAGCGTGGACCAAAACAACATTTGATGCAATATTCCTGTTGCCATCTGAAAGTAAACGAGGAAATTCGGGTCATAGATCGCTGCATTGTTTCGTTATAGCTAATTAAATTAGTGAAGATGAGTTTTGTACTAGATTTACGACAATCAGTCAAAATAATTCCTATATGTTGGCTAAATTATACTTTCTTGTAACGTAACATTTTCCTCTGCGCTAGTATTTTGGAAACAGGTTTAAATTAGAAAACGAATGTTAGATTTTTTTCTAGCGACATATCACAGCGCAAAAATATGATTACCCAGTCCTGGCAGGCAGCATTGCTTATACTCTGATCTGTCAAAACAGTCATGGACCAAATTTATTTCTTAAATATGTTACAATTCTGCAAGCCGTAAGTTTGGCTTAGGCCTCTTAAATATGTGACAATACTCTGCTAGAATTACATTTGAAAAACAAATATAGCTTCTAGTTAGTTTTCTTGGCAAATTCTTTCATAGAAAGCTCAAATATATGTGTGTGAGGATGCAACAGGAACAAACTTTGGGAAATTGTCATCTTAAAATGGAGCATATACCATCATAATTTAAATCTAATATATAAAACTCAAGTGTATGCATCTGCCTGTCCATGCTTGTGTTTCGTTTTATGAATTAGAGAGAGAGATAGTTAGAACGAACTTTACAGGCTGACACTATTAGTGTGACCAAACGGTCTCTTGAACTGATGTTAGAGGGGTATATCGTGTGTCAATATATATAAAATAATTAATTGTCACGACTCTGTGGTCATAGACTATGTAATAGAAACAAGCAAAACCAACAAGTTTTGTAAAACCTACAAATGATTTAATTATCAAAGTTATAAGATGGAAATGTAAGACGAAATTACACTATCATGAATTGAATCCAAAATAATCCTAAAATTTTCTATCCATGTCCAGGTGTCTGAATAGCAGATACGACCTGCTCAATTGTACAGGTGTGAAAAAAAGTTTTAGAATTGGAGGCTCTCAACAACTGCATTACCTATATTACGACTATGTTGTGCTGAAACAAGTAATCTAAAAAAGTGAGAGGCAACAAACTTTGTAAAATTCATCAAATAATTTATTTCTCTAGAATAAAAATTGAAAATGTGAAATGAACGGAATTTACGTGTTGCCAATTAATTCCCAAATAATCCTAGAATTACAGACACAAGTCCTAGTGATATCCAGTGTAATGGTGATTATAAGCAGCAAAGAGGGTGGACCCTACAAATTGTTTTCGAGAAAATTGTCTTAAAAATAAACTTAACCACGAAAATAATAAAAATACAAGGTCAATAACGCCAAACCAAAACCTCTAACCGAATCGAGATTCTCTCTAAGGGGTTAGTTCATTTTGTTACTTCATCCCTGACATTTGTTTTTAAAATTTTGTGAGTGTTCGTTTATGTACTCGTGTACGTATGCTTGTAGTCCACCCACTCTGCTGCCATAATGTTAACCAAATATTTTATCAAGCCCTATGCGTTACCTCGACCTAGGATCATGTAAATTTATTGTAATGAATCCGTGTGTGTTAGCGTGTGATTTGAAAAGAATTTTTTTAATTTAATCATGTCCATATCCCCTGAACACCAAGTCTGATGAATGTTTCGCAGCGTGTGTGTATCAACTCCGTTGAACACAACCAGAATATTGCAGTTGTCTCTGATATCTTTAGGCATTTGCGTATATCTCTGAGTAACATAAATTACGTCGGTGTTTTTATGTCTGCCTCTCGAAAATATTCTGGCAGGATTTGATTGTTTGTCCAGCATCGCATCATCGTATACTACTAAATTATTAATATTCCCATTGATGTCATCTACAGATTGGGCTTCATCAATATGGGTGATAAAATCAATAATGTCATCACCGTCCTCGTCCAACAACTTTGCATTTTCATTAACATTATTACGTACTTCATCACATTTTTGACCATCTACAGATGGTGCTAATAAATACAACTTATTCCACTTGAGCCATCTCATTATTAGATTAAGTAATTGCGTCTTACCACTTCCAGACGGACCAATTATTATCATTCTGATATAATTCTGTAGCACTGGATGATGCTTAACTGGCTCCTCTTTTCGTGTCGCTGAGAAAATAATTATATCCATTATAATAAATAATATGGATTTATATTGCGTTCGATGTAGAGCGTCTACCCCCACCACTGGATTAACAACAATAATAACAAAAACTAAAAAGCGTGCACTGACAGGTACGTGTGAACAATGTGGTACAAAAAATACAAATTTATTTTGTCTCGGCTGAAAGCAGGTGGTCATATTGCTGATTCGTTGGGAATATTACCAGGGGCTCCGTGGGCAAAGTATCCCGGAGAAAAACATTTACCCGTATACAATTATTGTGGTCCTGGAACGTATTGCAGATGTAAAGTTCATTCACGAGTTAAATTCTATAAAGTATAAATTTCTCAGAGAAAAACTCGCTAGTTTTTTTGGTAAAATCTGCGATGAAGGGTAAACTAGTGTTACTGGCAGGTAATTAATATAATAGGTAACTATCATAATGGTATCGATTTATTAGAGCCCAAGATGATATTGGAGAGGTAAAGCAGCGATTAGTAAACTTGCTGATGCAGCAGGTGTCTCACGGTCTGTTGCTGCAAACTGGTTAGAGCGACAGGCAATGCCAAAAGAAGTTCAGAACGCATATTTTGATGTCAGTGCTCCCAAAGAAGTTCATCAAACAGATATTTTGTTTTTACCGCATGATACTATTAAAACACGCAGACGTCAATCACGCACAGACAAATACGCATTAACCGTCGTTGACTTTGCAAGTAGATATAAAGAAGCAGAGCCGTTATCAACTAAAACAGCATTTGAAGTTGTATCTGCTTTTGAACGAATTTATCAACTAGCTGGTCTACAATGGCCACAGCTACAAGTTGATCCTGGCAAAGACTTTCTTGGTGCAGTATCATCTTTGATGAAAAAGCATAATGTCAACATCAGACGAGGACATACCGTAATTCATCGTGATCAAGCCATCGTTGAGAGATTTAATCGAACACTTGCATAGCGGTTATTTGGATATCAGTATGCGCAGGAAATATTTCTGAATAAAGTTCAGGCAGATAAAAGGTCTCGTGAATGGGTTCCAAGTTTACCAAGTGTGATAGCTGCGTTAAATAATGAAATTACTCGTTCAACTTCTATGAAACCCATCATCGCGATCACGGCTAAACATATACTAATACAACAAAGCGATTCTATCTCTCAACCAGTATTATGTAATGTGACTGTAAGGTATTTATATGAACCTGGTGAACTTGAAGGGGATACAAAAAGAGCAACTGATCCTATCTGGAGTGTGACCACACATAACATTTATAGCATGGTCAGATCCACGGGTGGACCTGCAATCTACAGATTCGATTCCACTGCTCCTCAGCGTGGATTCATGCGTGAACAATTACTTGTAATTCCTGAAGACACACAGTTACCACCGCGTTCACTTTTGTAAACTGGCACCCCTAAGTCGATTACATTCAAGACAGGTCAACATCACATTCTCGCGTGTGTGACCAATACTGCTATTAATTCTATCAACGGTAAATTGTCTTGGATTATTATTCAAATAATTCCACAGCATATTACAGTTACATATTGCACAATGATTATTCTGTCGTTGTTTTAGTGTCATAATAAATTCAGCGTCGATATCAAAATCGTGATCATTTTTTTTGTCACATTCTTTATAACTAGATAAAAAAAATTTCTTGATCACAACGAAGTTGATATTAAATACATTATCGGTGTTGGTGAAGTTTGTGATAACCCTTCGCAGTTGAGATATTCTTCAGACTCGAGATATTGCGAGATAAACTAAATTTGACCATTCGATCCGATCATTGATAATCCAAATATTTGCATTAGATATAGTTAATCCCTGTGCCGAATGTATCGTTATAGCGTATCCTAATGTCCATGGAGTTTTCTCGCTAACTCCGTCAGGCGTCAACGCGCTCTCAACGACGTCAACAGGAATTTAAACAATATCATTTAATGCAAGATTTGTTTTTCATTTGTTCTTGGAATTTCAACTTCAACATTCTGTCGTCGAGTATCTGCTGGGCGATAACATAATGGTACAGGTAGATTTGAAAACGTTTTTATGTAATATTAATAATCTCTCTTGTAATTCAATACGAACTATTTTTCTGCTCGCAACTATCAAATCAGTAGGTCTCCATAAATTCCAAAAATCATTCATAGTAGTCTTTGGAATTACTCCACGCATTACTTCGCACTGTGTTGTATTTGGCTGAAGTCTGATTAATCTTTTAAATTCTTTCAGTTGCTCATCAATAGCTCTATGATCATCAGTTATTTCTTCATAATAATCCACAAATGTTTCCAACCACTCATGTCGAGACTGTCCAACAAAAGCTGATGGTTGACCATGATCACCGCACATTATCACAGCAGTACTCTTCGTCAGTAACCAATTTAGAAATATTTTAATGTTCTCCAACGATACTGTACAAATTTCATCCCAGATGATAAATTTGGAATGTATTTTTCACCCATCCGTGATGGTGTCCTTGCGTTTCCGCACCATCTGAAAAAAAACTCTGATGAGTTTGAGATTTTACTCCTCGTTCATTCATTTCTCTGGCGAGTCTGTGGGTTGGTGTCGGCACAATTAAATCTAAATCCCCTGAACAGTTGTTCAGGAATAATTCAATCACACCTGTTGCTTTACCAGAACCTCCAGGCCCATTGAGATAAATGGTTTTATGTTTGGCTACAGGATCGGGGACAGATGGTGTTGATGATTTTGATATTTGATTGTTATTCTTGCAATATATTTCCTTGATTTCAACATCGGGGGATTCAGTATAATCAAGAATATTTTCTTTCTTAATTGCCTATGATCCCCATTCATCGCCTTTGAGAAATGATTTTAATAAATCTACATGTTCTTTATTTATGTAAAATGAATCCGTGGCGACTCTAACCGCGGTCATAGGAAATCTGTTTATCATCGATAATAAATTTATCGAAACGTACGCGAGCATGGAAGTTCTCAAATGAGTGAATTGGGGTGATTCACCATCGGTGTAACTCATAATTGTACCTAATTTAGTTACGTCTGATAAATAAGCATTACTTCCGCATATAAATGTGTCTCTCTCCGTTGTATCAGCAACTATAAAATCTAGTTCGGCATCGTCCATAAGTAATCTTGTACATATTCGTTTACGATCACATGAACTACCCTGAGTAAACACACCGATTATTTTTCTGCCGAGATCTTTTGCAACTTTCTCATTATTTTCTTTTCTGCATTTAGATATATTATTAAGAATTTTATTAATTTCATCCTCATCGAGGTCAGAAAATTTTCCCTGACATCTTGTTCTGCATCAAACTAATCTGGCCCCGGAAACCAAACTTGTCTCTGCGGACGATATGATATAATGACTTCATTTACTCTCAACGACACTAAAATTCCAGTATCAAGCATATACCGTAATAGTATTATTAGAGCATAATATTTTTCTGAGAAATGTCTTCCAAACCAAATATAAACAATCGGATGTAGATTTTCCATAAACTGCAATGACTCTATGCAAACAAATCCAGTCAGGTCAAAATCTGGCAAAGGTCCGTTTATCGCAACTCTGGTCATCTCGTGTGTGGGATGTCCGAATCGTTTAAAATATCCAGAACACTCCGTATCCAAGAACACTTCCAGGATAACACGCTACCATATCAACTGATATAACGTCGCTACAGTTGTACTTAGTATCCCATAATCCGCCGTGTCCACATTCGACACAACTACGCTGGATATCAACGAGAAATTCCGATCCTGTAGGTGACTATGAATTTTTTTTTTTTGAGCAAAGTGAGCGGAAACCGATAGAACGGTTAAACAGTTATTCAATAATTGATCGATAACACCATTGTCATTCGTGTATTTCAACGCGAGATTTTTCATTTCCTCTTGAAGAGATTCTGCGCGATAAATATCGCCATTGGACCCTACAAACTGATCGTAGTTTATGGATTCTGAAATCTGAAATAACCACACGGATACAGGGTCACTCTTGCTAATATTTCTGATAAAATCGAATATTCAATCACAATAAAATTTAACGTTTCTGTCTCGCGGAAATATTGTTACTGACGATGTCCATGCATGTGCATTATGATCAATTATCGTTATAGGAGTTCCATTTTTTGTATATTTCGGTTTGTATAAAATCTCTCCAGTTAATGTCTTCACCGTGATTGGAAATCTTATTTTTTTTTTTTCTAATTCAGCAACATCTTTAATAAACGCTCCAGTATCATTAACTGTTTCTGCCCAATTACTTATTTTTTTTAAATCTTAGCTCAGTTAAACCGTTTCCCCGTACTGCGTTTGTGAAGTGTCCTGTAACTCGTTCAGCTACGCAATTTAGTCTTGATAGTTTCATAGGTTTGAGATCAGTATCGCTAGGTTTATCATTTAGCGGATATATCGCATAAACAACCGCGGTTACAGGACACACTCGTTCATAATACGATTTATCAATACCAGTTAATGTTCCTGGTTTGGAATTTTTATTTAACATTACAATACTATTTCTAGTGTGAAGTCGGACAGGATCACGTTTGTCACGGATAATCCAAGTGTCATCGTCTGTCGTCACAATAAATTTGATTCTAATAATATATCTCTGATTGTCCAAGTAATTGATAATCTTTCTGCCTCGTTGGTCATCCAATCTAGTATCCATAATATTCATAATTCTGAATGTTGTCCACACATGAGCCGCGCCATCGTTGCGAAATTCCTTCTTGGCTTCACGGATACGCTTAGTTATATCTTTATTTGTTAAAGCCAGATCTTGCATCGAAACATTAAGTTTAGATTTTGGAAATCTGTCAAGATCAAATCTGACTCCAAGGGACTCAATCGCCCATAAATACTCGAATATCTCCATATTATAATTAAGACAAATATATATTTAATTAAATTTTAATTATATATTATATGATTGAAACCAAGAATAAGTGAAAATGGCTCAAAGTGGGATTTTCTCTCCCTTGTAATAAATTCTGTGTAAATGAATTCTGTGGATGTCATGTGCAAAATTTTCGACGCGGAAGTCTAGGAGCAAAACCATGTTTACGATGCGGTGTTGGGGTCAGAGGAGAAACTCAGTTGTGTGTGCAATGTGGTGGCAAAAAATATAGAGAACTAAAACGATATTATGATAGAAAATACAACTCCCTGACATTGTCGGATGAATCCCCCATAAAAACCGCCGAAGACTGTCTCGCCAGATTTCAAAATAACTATTTAGACAAATAATATTATTATATAGAAATGGAGCAGAACGAATTCGTAAAGCATCCAATAATTAAAAATTACGAAGCGTCTAGTGATGGAAAAATTAAGAGCGGTCGTCGGAAAACCCAGTCGGTTCTGTTGATAATTCTGGTTATCTCAGATTTATTGTTGGAAGAAAAAGATATTCATCTCATAGATTCGTGTTCGAGTGCCATTATGGAGTCATCGAAGACGGACTTGTTATTGATCATATTGATCGAGATAAAACAATAATAATTTATGTAACCTTCGAAGTGTTACGCAAAGTCAGAATTGTAAGCTTGGTGAAACTGGTTGGCACAAAATGTTTGAGAAAGGGGCTATTAAGTCTGTAAATGTGGGGACAGGCCAAGTAGATATATTCCCTTACATAAATTCAGCCGCTAAATATTTTAAAATTCAACCGAATTCAGTACAACGTGTTGCAAATAATATATGCAAATCAGCATTTTCGAAAAAATCAAGCAAAAGACCACGTTCCAGTACGAAGAATAAAACAAGAATATAACTTTTAATTTTATTATAATTATCTGCAAAATAAACGCGAGATAACTCTGTCAAGTAAAAGATAGAATAATTGCGCAGTTGTTTCGCTTGATTACATACCGTGAATTCTTTTTGTTTGTGTGTCCTACAAGTTTGTTGAAAAGTTGGAATTAGCGAAAAATTCAGATGCTTTGATAGCTAAAAGACCTTATGTCTGTCGTTTACCCTCCATTATTGGCTATACTACATGTGAGGGTTTATTATTTTGCGTGCAATACAGCTAGGTTAAAGTGTGTGTAAATCCCCGTAGGTTGTTTTTAGATCTTATATGTACAATTACATCCTGCAGAAATTATAATAAGTGTATTTATAAATTATAATAAATTCACATTGTATCTGTGATTGGGAAATCGGGATAAATCATATAAAATAGCGCGATTCTCTAAATGCTGATATAAGTCTCAGAAAGGTCAAATAAATGCTCCATTATAGGTCGATGCCTCTGTGTATAGCGTATAGGCAGTAATCCATCTACGCGTGTCATTTCACTTCCTGTGCACATGGTTCTCGAGACTGCAGTATATTTTAATCAGAGCAGTCATATTGTAAAATTTCTCGTTTATTTTATAATAATATCTTTCAGAAAATATAATATTTATTTTTTATTCTGATCACTTATGTTAGTTAACTTTATAATAATTTCTAAAACATATAATTATAACCGAATTTCATGGCTCAGTGCTAGAATGTTGGATTCTGATACTGAGGATTGGGGTTCGAATTCTATAACAGACAACATTGTCGGTGGGGTCGATATTATGCCATTTTCTTAAGATAATTAAGGGTCCAGAGAAATCCTCAACATTCAACAGAAAACGTACACTCTCCCACCATGTCACCACGTGGTGGGTACACTTTTGCACACCCCGGGGTTGACTATGGGGAAAGAGTGTACAAAATCTGTTGAACGTAGATAAGGCCCCCGTTTATGTGTGTGCTTTCCTTAATTAAGTTTTTATGTAACTGTGCTGTCCCTAGAGATAAGTTAGAATTAAGTTTATCTGTTGCGATCCTGTAAATACTACCATAATTAAGATAATATGTGTGTGCCGTCCCGTAGAATTAAGATAATGTGTAGCCTCTGAACTTTCTAGGATATCGTTTGGTAACCTAGGAGTTCACATGGGGGTTTGTGCTGTGTCTATTCAAATTGCCCTCTGAACTTTCTAGGATGTTATTTGGCAACCTAGGAGTTCACATGGGAATTTGTCCTGTGATTATATGTTGTTTTTTGTTTTTTATTTTAAACAAATATCTATTATATAATGAATTCTGAAAACGTTAATGCTATTGTTTCTGCGATTAAAAAGTTACAACATGTCGGTATAAAAATATATGATGATGAACTTGATCCTGAAAAATTATGCGTGATTTTGAATCATTGCAATTTTGAAAATTCGAGAATAAATATACACTACCATCCGATTACAGATTCATAAAGTTAATTCAGCAGTCAATGTTACAATCATTAGCTACGGTTACAGACGCGGTTAAATTATTGTACCTCTTGCGATTTCAATTGAAAAAAAATTAGATCGAGATTATCTCACGAATACGAAACAAAGAAGAGTGTGAACAGTCGTATAAAACAGTTGAAAGAAATTATATCCGGTGACTTTGTCGCTGGTGTTGAAACAATCAGTGATTGCGACGATCGCAATGAAAGCGAAGGTGAAAGTGACTTTAGTAACGGCGTCACCGTAACTTTGGCAAACCCTTCGATGGTCGCGGAGTAGATTTTCTGACTGTAGTAAAAAAATATTCAGATTCTATTCAGCCAGAAAAATAATAATAATATTGACTATAATAATAATAATAATAATAATAATAATAATAATAATAATAATAATAATAATAATAATAATTTTATTCTGATAATGATTCAGAATCAGACTCTGCTAATAATAATAATAATACCAATAATAATAATAATAATAATAATAATAATAATAATAATAATAATAATAATAATCATAGTTATAATAATAATTATAATAATAATAACAATAATAATAATAATAACAATAATAATAATAATTGATAACAATAATAATTTTATTCTGATAATGATTCAGAATAAGATTTTAATAACAATAATAATAACAACAATAATAATAATAATAATAATAATAATAATAATAATAATAATAATAATTTTATTTTCATAGTGATTCAGAATTAGAATCTGATGACAATGATAATAATTTTATTCTGATAATGATTCAGAATCAGATTCTAATAATAATAATAATAATAATTTTATTTTGATAATGATTCAGAATCAGATTTTTTTTTGTTCAGAATAAAATTCATGAAGTCATATTCAGATAATTTTATTTGACATCTTTTTTTCTTGTTTTCCTTACGATAAAGTTCTTGGAGTCTCCGAACTTATGATCTCACATGCAAATTTATATTTAGCGACTCAAATCTTAAATCCAAGAAGTATCCAAGTTGGTCCGTAAGTTTGAAATTTATCCTTGATAATAATTGATTATGACATCTTAAATAAACAGGATCAATTGGTTCTGACACAATCAAATACCATGGTGGTACTTGAGGGGTAAATGAATACAGAATGTATCCTTGCTGGGCCTGGCTGGAATTTTGTAAATCTACTTGATAGCTTCCATCAACGACGTTACAAACTAGATTGACAGTTATATTTGAAGTAATATTTATTATGCCCGGCGAGACATGACGACTTTCACCATAGGGATCATTATCGTATCTGAGAATATCTCCTGGTGGAGCTATTTTTTGCATGATTCAAGGATTATCGGAAAGTAAATATCAAAGTTAAAATCGAATACAGGAATTTGTACATATTGTTTTGCACGTTGTTTTTTTTGGGGGGGGGGAGTTCTATACGTTCATTATATATCTACTCACTGAAACCGAGGTATATCTTTTTATAAAATTCTTCCACATTTTTAGTTAAAATATATTCAATAAAATGAAATTCCCATATTATCATATTCACATGTTTAACGAATCAATAATATTGTTTTTTTATATCCTCGTTGTAATGTTGTATCAAATCCATTAATCAATTTTTAATATCAGAGTAAACTCGATCAAATTCTTTCTTCATTTCTTCATTTATTTTAGTGATGAGAGTAAAATCAGTAGTCGAAGGACCATTTCTTCCTTCTATATCAGTTTTTGTTAATTTAGGAATTATTACATCATTGTAACTATCATAAAAGGACTCATCATATATCCACGGATACATCTTTTTGTATTCAGGTATTTTTATAAATTTACTTTCTTTGGTGAGAAATTCATCTTTATTCAGTTCTGACGGCCCATGATAAACAGGTTTAATTTCGGGCCATTCTAGAACGGTCCGAAGCAATGATTGATAAATATCTACGACGTAATTTTGAGAATTTATCTCAACTGCGGCTGATAACGTCGGTTCGTAAACAGTAATTGCTATCTTTGATTCTTTTCCTGTTATAGATTTAATTCGCCGCTGAAATTTGTCGTTGATCTGTTCTATCAGATAACTGCCTGTAGGAATACTGACAACATTCCAATCGGGAGTTCCTTCATCCTTGACCTTATTTGCAAATACTAATGAGTTATTCGGCGGAAGACTTCCAAATGACTTTGATCTAATATTTGGTTAACTATAATAAACTCTTAATTGTGCTAGAGCTATTTCCAATGTTTGAATTGGAGTTAGAAAATTAACTCTAAATTCAGGATTAGTTGAACTCGCTGATATCATTGTTGTTTTCATCGGAGACGTGTTAGTGACACTCTGCTGTAATAGTTGTGAAGACACTATTATTAGTATTACTTCAAATCATTTGTCTGATCTTCCTCAAATATTTCATTATAGGTTTTTTATCATCCTACTGAATTCTTCATCGGATATCTTACCATCATTGATGTACGATGAAACCAACGCTGATAGTTTAGAATACGTTTTTGTTGCAGCGTCAAAATTTACCATATACTCATGTAGTTTTGTGTTTGCGCATGTAGCTATCTTTCTTGTGATAATATTGAAAATACTTATAATGGTTGTTGCGGATGAAACGATAATCGTTGCAACTACAGGTGCGGTCATTGCTATTGTTGATAATAGTACACCCGTTCCAGCAACGACAGCGGAAACTGAATACACAGTTATATCATTGACGATTACGCGTCTGCGATATTTTTTTATTTTTTTTTTCATTTTTACCGTATAATTGTTAACGGTATTTTTCAGTTTAGTTTGCCACATAAGTACTTGATCGTATCTGTATCGCTGAACGTCGATCATTATATTATACTAAGTAATTAATTGAGGTGTTTCAGCTACAAATTCTAAACACCACCGGTAAGACACTGTGGTTATTTTTTTATCGGATGGTTCCAGTATAAATATTTCTTTGTCATCTTTATTTAACACAATAGACACAGTTCCAGAAAAAATTATCGGTTGAATGACGCCATGGAAATGTAGTAAATACCCTAAATTTTGCAGAGCTGAATACTGACAGCCTGTACACACCGGTTTTTTTTTTTCAGTTGTTTGTTTTATAGAATTATTTTGCGGTGTCCATATTGATGACCCTGACGCTACTGTATACACGATACTGTTAATTTGTTTATGCCGAATTTTAACTAGGTTAATCTTACTAACGATATTGGGAATTCCACTAATAATATCATTGAGTCTCTCGTTAATATGAGTGAGTTTTATATCGACGGTTGGTGGACTTCCAAAAAATTTCGTTAATGGTTCTGTTTAAATTTCTGCGGAAATTTAGAAATAACTGTACTTGATTAGAAAAATTAGTTCTAAGTGTAGGCACTCCATCGTTGATTGTAGTTAACGAAGTTGTCACATAAATTTCCTTATCATCGACATATTTCTTCATTGCAGCATCGAGATTATCTGTTGGTTCTCCTGCATTAATAATTTGATTGTTAGTCATGTTAATGACACCATTCATTATATCACCGGATTTTAACAATCGTTCACTGCTCGACGACGGAGTAATAACACTAAGAACAAGTCTTCCTTCTTTGCCATATACAGCAATAAGACCTTCTCGCGATATTCGATTACGAATAATAATATCGTTGATTGAAATATTACTCGTCTTCAATTTTTCATTCACGGTTTTGAAAAACGACAAGTTCGTTTGGAGCAACATTGGTAAGACTGAGCTCGTCAGATAATTTGTCATTTATCTGCCTTGTTACTCGCTTGAGTAAATCTTCACCTGGTGCTTATTGGGTTTTAGTTTTAGCTGATCTTCCGTAGATATCTACCATTATATTTATTGTACTGTTTAGTTGTGTATTCATGTACAGCTTTATGAGGAGGTTGTTTTGATCTTGATATAAAATCAAGTAATGCCAGTGCTTCACGGCCACATATTGGAGGATCAGTTAATCTTTGTGTTGGTAATGTCGAATACCATAATAATGATTTGAGATTATTAACGTATCTGATAAATTTATCCGGCGGTGAAAGTCCGTACGAATCGAAATAAACAATATTGCTTGGATCAATCGCGTACGGAACCCAATGAGTACCTAGACCAGAGTTTTTATCGAGATTAATGATACCGGTTTCAGCATTGTTCGGTTTGTCTGGTAATTAATCACGCATAAAAACACCCCTGAAATTTTTTTATATTTAATCGCTCAGCAGCATCGAATAAATTAAAATTGGACATAGGGAGAATCAACGAGTCCCTGGAAGTCTTAATCCTTTTCCGTACCAAGGTAAAATCCCTCGGAGTCTTAGACCCAATCTAGTTCGGGATCCTCCTTTTTTATTCCTTTTCCAGTTGCTTTCTTTAGTGCCATCCCAGCCGCTGTCCCAACAGCACCTAACGCAGAAGCTTTTGCAACAGCCGGGGCTTCAGCGGATATTATTCTTGGAATAGCTGCGAGAAGTGGAAATATACCACCCGTCTTAGCGATGTCTTTGATAACATCCGCAGAAAGATTAAGTCGTATACCGGTCTTTGATCTTTTGGCTTCGTTGAATAGTTTGAGCTGACGTTGCGTTAGAGGTAGTTTATTTGAACCGCTCGTGATCTCTTCTCGCTTTAGTGATATTTTTAATGCACAGTTTTCTTTTGATGCTGATTGTAATTTTTTAATCTGACCTGGAGTCAGACTGACACTAACATGATGATATGACGTTAATAATATCATCCTGATTTTTAAATCAATAATCATATATTCTCCACTGGAGCATCAACGACTCTCATTCGACCTCCAACACATTCAAGCAACAATTCTTTATCACTGAGTATAACAACGATCGCTCTGTAAGTAGCGATACCTCCTCTTGTAACACAAGCTCGGAAGTGTATATCAACAACAGACTGTCTAAATAAATCTAAGTGTTCCAGCGAAAAGTAATAGATCGGATACAGGGTTGTAAAATCTAGTTGTGATATTTATAAACCAGTGTCAACATTTTGATCACGTCCCATAAACGACATTAAATGATGATATGCGCGTGCTACATAATTTTGATCGAAATTTAGTAGTATATCTTCAGATGGTTCTTGATGCCCATTTATTCTCAGTGAAACCTCAGAAACACCGAGTTTGTCAAATATCATTATACTATGCGTTTGATCATTTACTCGTGCAGTATCTTGAAGCGCAACGAATATATGTCGCAGCGCAAACACACCTTGCTGTGATGCTATTTGCCATGTAAATAAACCATTAATTGTACTTTAAACACTGTCTGTAGTCATCGTTAACCATGATAATGTCGATTTACCGCCTTGATTCATAAAGGAGAGTAAGCGTTCTTCTTCAGGTATCGTTGGAGTCATTACTGGCATCCATAATGAAAGTTTTGTTATTATTACTTTACCAACATCAACCACAGCAACAGGTCGCCATATTGCATCATCGTCTGTGGCTTTTCGTACGAGTACAAATGTGTGTTTAGCTCCGAAAATAACCTTTCTGATATTTCTGCAGAATCCAAGAATATGTTATAGTGGAATCGCGCATAAAAATCTTTTATTTCCATCTTTCAACATTGCTCGACGTGCTGTAAATCCTAGATTAAAATTTGGATTATCAGCATGAACCACAGGATTTACATTTGCGTTGTCAGCAATGACTGTAACTTTTTGGGTCGTCTTATATCATACCTTCTGTTGTCGTGGTGGTCAGAAGTATCCTTGACAAACATTATTGATGGGCAAGCTGATCTTGAATAATCATCGCTGGATCTTGCAAGGCTATGTGGCCACGTCAACATCCTTCTGAATTGATTCAATGGGTCTTCCGTCGATGATGTATGAAGTACTATCGAACAACGCCATGATGCTATTATTAACAAAACCAACACTAACATCATCTCCATATTCAGTTTTATCTGTTTTTAAGATCTCACCCTCTACTTCAATAAATGCTTCGGAGGGAAGAAAATATCTACTTGCATCCGGAACTTGTAATTCGATTCTTCCAAGCTGATTTGGCTGTCGTGCATCATAAGAATAATAGTGATAATCACGCACGGATTCATCCTTGAGAACCGGCGCGTCCATATCAAATGCAGAATCAGATATTCTTTTGAACATTTTATTATATTTGTTATCGTTTAATACGAAGACCACTTCCTGCCATTAAACTTGTGGTTATATTTTTTTCTTTTTCACCAGCTGACTCTGTTAGGTTTTGATTTGCAGCTTGATTTATTATTTTACTAACATTTGCAGGCATCACTTCAGTACTGGGTAATTGTACTTGTGGCTGACGTTTTCGTCGTACTAATCGTGCTAATCTATCCTTGATTGCAGAGAATGCTTTGCTAACAACGTCGCCAGCTGCTGTAAGACCCTTTTCACGAAAAACGTCAATAGCTTTCATTCCTAATTGTTTTGCAATTGGTGTTGCTTTTGGGGCTATTCTTTTAAATAAGCCTTAAACAACATCACCAAGTCCATCCCCGTAAGTCGCTTTGTATACAGGTAATCGCGAATTTATCACCCTGACCAAGGTCGGTCCATGTTGAGCGTTGTGTATGATCATCTTATTTTATACCGTTTCTTTAATCGCTGTAATAATCACCGGCGATTTCATTAATGAGGGATTGATACACGTTAATATCCATGATACCTTCTGTAAATAATCTCTGACAAATAGCAGCTGCTTCATTAATGATTTCTGGAGAATTATTACCAGCTCATTTTCCTCCAATTAGAATTTCTAGTCGTTCAACATCTGAAAGCACGTTATTGGAACTTGAAGTAGCAAGACCACTCCCTGTTGTACTTGTATTAATACCACTTCCACTTGCGCCAGGAACGCCTTGATCTTCTTCTTCGTCAATCATTGCTTTAATAAATCTTCACGATGATTGTTGCTGTTTTCGTAATTTTTCATAATCGGATGTTTTTCTTTGGTAATCAAGAAATCGAGCATCGTCACTTCGAACAAAATCAAGTCCGAAGTAAATACAATATATCCATTTGTACCATTTATCTTTATGTATAGTTTTTCTGGAATAATCGGATTTTAGATATTCCTTTTTATAAGGAAAACTCTCAACGGCAAATTTATGTAATTCTGTTCTGGCAGATTTTACATATTTGATAGATTGATGAAATTTATCAGTTATATCAATTATGGTTCCTGGTATTCTTGATTCTAATTCTGGTTCCGGTTCTGGTATACGCTCTTTTATATCTCTTAAATCAGCACGGGCTTGGTCAATTCCTTTAAGTAATTCTCGCGTTGGATGAGCGGCAGCAATTTCACCTGGAAATTTTCCTTAATTGTTTTTTTTTTTGTTGTCTTAGTTAGCTCTGCCGTTTTTTCAGCTGCTGCTGCAGCTCTTTCTAACGCTGGTAAAAGACCTTTAGTAGCCTCTGTAACTTTTTCGCTGGTTTTTATAATAGGTTTATATAGTTCTTCTGTACCTTCAGTGAATTCAACTTTAGCTTCCTGACGATCTTGTAGTTTTTGTTTAACACTATCACGAAGCGGAATATATCTTTTAGTTGCTTCTAATCGCTCTCGAGCTAATCTAGCTCAGTGGGCTTCACCGATCATTATTGATATAATAGTTATTTAATTATAGCAGCAGAGAGGGTGGACTACAAAAATACGAACACGAGTACGTAAACGAACACTCACAAAATTTTAAAAATACAAATGTCAGGGATGAAGTAACAAAATGAACTAACCCCCTAGAGAGAATCTCGATTCGGTTAGAGGTTTTGGTTTGGCGTTATTGACCTTGTATTTTTATTATTTTCGTGGTAAAGTTTATTTTTAAGACAATTTGCTCGGAAACAATTTATAGGGACCACCCTCTCTGCTGCTATTATCTAATGGAAATTTACCTTCTGGAAGGTTCCAAATGTTTTCAAAATAAAATCTAAGTTATAATTAAAAATCCTATTTATACTTAGAAGTCTATTTCTAAGCTTATTAAAAGTAGTAAACAATAGGTAGACCCGGCATTGCATGAGGACTTTAAAAAATTCTGGACTCGGGTTGAGATAAACATGTTAACTACAAGATCAAATTAAATATTTCAGGTCGGATAGAAAAAGAATTGAATTTGGACAAGGTCACGTCCAAAATACAACTATTCATAACATATAATGAAAATAAACAAATACAAACGAAACTAACAAACAATGAAAATAGCATGAACATAACACATACACTTATATTTTTGGGTCTAGATTGAAGATAATAGAATGCGAATTATGATTGCCAATGTGTATGCTAAGATATACTGGAGCTATTTAATGAAAAGAGTAGATCTAATGTTAGAATTGTTAACATGACGCGCGTAAATCTGCGAAATTTTATTTTTAAAGTTTCAACGAGAAAGTCACCTGTTTCTAAGTTATGTAGTTAATAATCGAGAGAAAGAGAGAATTTATATTAAAGCGCATCGGGAAAGAATACTAATAATGTATACGAATTTTTTTCTTAAAAGCACATACAAAACTTGTATGATTGACATAGGTTCCATTCTTTGAGACTAACTTCCAAAAAATGTTAACTTACCATGCGAATTTTTAATTTTGTTCCGCCACTGATGGCATACAGTACACGAATTGACATGGTATGATGACATTAAATGGAAGTTAGATTGCATACTGCTTTAAAGAACGGATGTGAGTAAGATATATTTGACTCTTGACAGACACAATCGCATCGTCTTTTTAAGGAATTTCTTAAGACCACAAAGTCATTAGATTATCTTAGACTTTTTCGGTGATGTTTAACATCATTGCCAATCATTTAAACACCACACGATACTCTATGGAGTTGATCAAATAATGTTTCTTTGTGTTCAATTAGAAGCTTCACAAATTTGGTTTTGAATGAAGCAATTGGCCCAGCAATCAATTAAATGGATCGCAAAGATTCAGTACCGCCCAACTTTGACGCTCTGACATTTCGTCAGTCACGTTGAGAACGTAAGGGGCAGCTATACAAATTATGTTTAGAATTGTGAGATTCCACGACATAACATTTTATTCAGTGTATACACCTTTACTATTGTTTTTTCTATAGTAGTTTAAGACAGCAAAAATATATTCGCATTTCAAGCAACACACAAGATCATGTTTTTCTTTCTTTGTCTTTTTTTTCAGCAGTGGCCCACGACGACTTGGACATAATGAAGTATCTCTTGTATCAAATCGTCAAAAATTTATCCAGTCCCATGGATCCTTCTAATCGTACATATTCTGGTATATCCAAAATGCCAGATAAACTTAGTTGATAAAAGAATTAGCTTTAATAAGCTAACTTGCTGATGGGAAATATATTCAAGTTAGTTTTTTTTAGCAATATATCATATAAACATAATCTTAATTTTAAAACTTTTAATATTTCAGTTTTTATAAAAACTCAAATATTTTTAGTCTGTATCTATCTAACTGGCATATATATATATATATATATATATATATATATATATATATATATATATATATATATATATATATATATATATATATATATATATTATATTTGAAATAATACATGGAATGCTTGTTTTTTTCTGTGAAACATTATATATTTTTGAAAGCTATCAACTGCGTGATCAACCTAATCAATCACTAAATTCCACTTATAACTTTAAAGTCATGTGTTTTCTCTATAATTAAAGCAATAAACAGGGTCTTGGTTTGATATTTAACCTTCCTACAAACGGTGATATAAAATACTACTACAACTACTGCTACTTATGATAGTAATAATAATAATAATAATAATAATAATAATAATAGTCATTCTTATTTATCTATGGTCTGTTATTCTACAGAGATTATACACACCATAATGTACTATTAAATTAAACAGTTGCATGGGCACGCTCCGTATTAAGATAGAGAGTAATAAATGATTTTTTTTTTTTCCGCAAACTAAATTATTGCCTCAGAACTGGGAGAAAAACTTACCTTTGTCATGCAGCCACTGTAACGTATGGCTATAACCTTAGTAATATATATATGCTTAGTTATTATATTTAAAAAAAACTGATCTGACCGCTGGTCTTGGGTTTACGAAGACTTAAATTATATCAATCGTATTTGGAGCAGGGTGTAGCTTCATAAAGAAATTGACGGTTTGTGTCTTGACCCATACAGAATCACGTATTTACTAATCTGATCAAATTCTGCTCAATCATTGATCCATGCACATGCATATACTAATTTATGCAAGTTTGAGAATGAAGATAAACAAATTCCTTATAGCGGCTATTTTAATTTAAACACTTTAAAAGTGTTTAAATGGCTTACATTATATGTTATTAAGTAGTATTTAGCTAGTACATATATATGGAGGTAAAATAGATCTGGTGATACATTTGACGGGACATTTATATCGCAATATCATCATGAGACGGCCGAATAGCTAAATTTTCTACACCGTTAAAATTAACTTAACCACCATACGGTACCGTTTAGCGTTAGTATAGACATTAGTTACCCCTCTTTCTCCTGAGTACGCTAGATTAATTAAAATGTATGTATTTACTTATGGTAAGTCCAAGAAGCTCTATACATTATTGACGAAATGAATAGCATAGTTAGTTGAAAGGATATCACTAAAACGAAGGACAACCTTAGGTTATTGCGGAACGAAACACGTACGAACCTGATGATGCCACTGAGGCAGACATGGGCTTATTCTTGTTAAAATGTATGATATTTATATTATGGATGAGAATAGGTAGCTTGTTAATTAATGAAGATATAGCCCGAGAGACCAATAGTTCTATGTCAGTTTGTTTCTTTGTTGTTTTGCAATTTTATTTTCTGTTTAATCTTTTCCTAGACTTTTTGGTATAAACCTATTTCTTGCTGGAGAATATATAATAAAATCTTGGCAAGTTTGATATAATGAAACATCCTTCAGTAAGTGTATATAGCCAAACGTAAATACAGACATAATTTCAACATCAAGTACAAATTGGTGATAGTGGTAGTACTGTGGATAAGGAAAAGTAGGACTGAGTCCCGCAGAAAGACAAACATTACGATCAATACTTCGGATATGAACAACAAAATGTAACGACAATGTATATGTGTCTCACCACCTTCCAATTACAAAAAAAAAAATGAATCGATATTTCTCAATGGAAACTGGAATATGGCTAGACTATCAGTGTACGGTTAGACTTTTGAGTCTGAAAACGAGTTGCCAATGGTCAATGCATGCATGTATGTATGTATATATATATATATATATATATATATATATATATATATATATATATATATATATATATATATATATATATATATATATATATATATATATATATATATATAATTACGTATATGTAATTAAATTGCTTGTGTGTTAGTTTTTAAAAAAATTATTTTATTTTTTGTTTCGTTACATTTTATCGTAATGATAATTTTCATTGGATTTAAGTCTCTTTTCGGAAAATTGGCTTGACCCGATTAGATCTTAATGTTACAGAAGCATTATTTGTAGCTCACTCTAGCACACATGTTTTTAAACATAAAGTGATAATGATTGGTCGTTACAAAGGTCATGCTTAGACCGCATGTCCGCTCTACTGTAGACAACGTGATTTTATTTTATTTATTTATTTTTGTTTTTATTGAATCCTATAGTAAGATTTGTTCAGTACAATCGAACCTACAGTACACCACGTACAAATTGACATCTCTCTCTAATGCGTAGTTCGATTTGAGTGACCGTGACCCCGTCACGTGATCTGGAACTGTGTTTAAATCTAACGTTTTTATCGATTTTACTCAGTCGTATAATACCTTGAGGACTGAAAAGTTGTATCTAATGATTGTTGCAGCCAGCTTGATTTTCATTTGGGTTTTTTTTTTTTAATAAATTTAATAATGTATTCTCCGTAGGACAAAACAAGTGTTATATTTTATAAAAAAAAATCTGGGAGAAAGAAATACAGTGGAAATTTATTCTGGAGTTCTATACGGAAACATAAAATGTGATTCAGTCGAGGATCTGTTACCATAAAGACAGCCATCATCTAACGTCATCGCCTCCATATTGAAATGTCAACGAGATTCGAACCTGGATTCTATTAGAACTGTTTAGTGATAGGACTTGTATTTTTCAATCTTAGGATTCAATTTTGGACTCAGACTTTAGCCGGACACTGATGAAAGTAAGAATTTTAATTCAATTTGCATGGAATTCGAACTCTAAGTGTTCCCTGAGATAAACAATGAAAACCTACTCGCAAAATGCTTTTTATTGCACTCATTCTTGACAAAAAACACAATTAACTGTCTTAGTGTTGCTTCTTTATATTACTTACTTTAACGACCATAACGTCGTAATAGAATTTGTTGGCTGTTCAGGAGTCTGATTTTCATTTTATATTTCAAAGATCTTAACAATCTATCTTATAATTTAAATGGACATCGTCTTGGGGCTTATGAAGGAACGTTTAGTTTATTTTGGATTTAATTCACAATCCTCGCAAGTTCCTCTTAAATGTTCATTATAAAACTAAGAGAAATAAATTATTTCTAGATTTCACCAAAGTTGATGGTTTCCCCTCTTTCTGTTTATTATTTTAGAGTCAAACAATGTATATAAATCGCAAAAGCTTCGGAAATTAGCAAATTTAGCGGATATACGTACGGGCTTACAGATACAGAAAACATATTTCAGTTTGTACAATAGGAACATCAATGTGCATTGTTACGCATGCTATTGTATTGATGTTTTGGCGAATAAAAGTTAATCTCGTAATTCGTCTTTCTGACTCTACTCTATGTGTCTGTGATGGTCCATAGGTCCGACTATGCATTTGTGTCTCAACTTTGATAGAACATATGAAATCACCTTGAACCTATTGACACTAAAGAAACAGTTTATGACTACTAACAGGGCACGAAGACCTTGTTTTCGACATAGTTGTGAGATTCTTGCTGAAGTACCAGTCTGAGTAAAAGTCGGCTGAGATATCTTAATAGCATTAGTGTTTTGTCATATATAAAAAACATCTCTAAACTACTGACCACAATTGATAGCTGTCTTTATATGAAATGGGAGGAAGAAGATTATAGTTATACCCATCGGAAATTTTAATTCTCGAATAATGTACCACCGTTAACTCGATATTTATCTACCATGAATTTTTGACAAAGCCAATTAATGAAAACATTGCATATTTGTTATCTCAAGTAGTCGAAAGGGACACAACAGTTAGAATTATTAGCGGTATTTGAAACTTGTATAAGAAAGTGTACTTAATTTGCATCATTACCCTATAGCACAAGACCACTAAAGGTATGCTATTAAAGAGTTCTAGGTAAGCCTGTATGAGAATGGGTTTGAAAAATAATATTTAGCATGGTTAATCTTACAAGATGAATAATACTGACTGCCACTTTTTCAGAGTAGTGTATGCTGATGATAAGATTATATTTTAAGATATTATTTTGAGTTTGCAAACACTGTTGAAACTCTTGTGAATTTACTGTAACAAATTGTCGTGGTATTTGTCTATTTCAGTACGATTAAGTATTGCATGGAAAGTCTAATTTGGCCTCCATTGCATCTCATACATTCATTATTTATTTAAATCCTGGTTTTTGAAACTGCATCTATTACGTGGTGTACAATTGACATCATTCCACAAATATTTTATGTATTAGTAGAATGTAGAATGTTTTCTCTTATATAGTCTTATATATATATATATATATATATATATATATATATATATATATATATATATACACCATTGTCTTTAGAAATATAGTGTATATTTTCATAACGTCACCGATGGCTACGCGTGACGTGTAGAATGGGGAAAATGTGAAATATGCAGTTGATTAGAATGTATTTTATACAAATTAAACTATCCCCGCGGTCATGAAACAACATGAAACTTTCAAGATGTTTTCCCTATTAGTTAATTTGAAATCTTTGACAAATGTATGTTGTTTCACACAGTTGTAACATAAGACTATTGCTACTACTCGAAACACTTTCGCGAATTTTGGTTGCTTATTTATAGTAAGGAAGTACACATATTGTTATTCTGTGGCAATCACATCAAGAGTTTGATACAATCAGTCATTGTTAGACATAAAACGCACATAAAAGCATAACTGTTGTAACGACACCGAAAAGTGGTGTCAGAGAGAATCAACTGTACTTAACGTATGTCATGTAGACAATGTTTTTAACCAAAAACACATACTTCTACGTACTGTCATGTGTGCAAATGGAACTTCCAATGTATCTCTTTTTGTAGTCACCTTTGTAAGGGCGTATTAGCCATACTGACATAACACACGAAATTAGGTTTCACAACGGCAGAGAAAACTATTGGCTTTTTAATAGTCAACGTCTTTTATTAAAAGCAATCTTTGATAAGAACTAAATACATATTTTGGGAAGAGAGAGGGACATCTTTTTTCTATATGAGTTTGATAGGAATCTAATTTGGGGCAATATTGACCCTTATTGCACCATATACTTAGCAATCACAATCAAACGTGGACAACGTTTAAACACTTATAAACATTTTCTACTGTGTTATAATGACGATATAGGCTGATACAATTGTATTATCTTTCAAAATAAGTAGATTTGATAGGTTCTTCTATGTATTAGAACATTTTTAATTTGTTTGACTATGCGAGATATATTCGATATTTGGCTCGACATTTAATTATTTGTGAAAATGTAGATAAAGGAATGTATACCCCAGATAGGAAGTCTTATGTAAATAGATTTCATGAATGAAGTCACTTATAAGAATTTACATGGTAGTAGTTTTCTAAAGGAAATTGCTTGCACAAAATGTCATTGGAATTGATATATAGTTATATAATGTATTTTGATTCTTAGAAATTAATTATGTTAAAATGAAAAACAAGATGCAGCTACGCCTGCAATGCAATAGATCACTTTCAATTAAAAAATAGTTTTCTTAGCAATAAAGGGTGAAGATAATTTTATAATTTACTATTAAAATGGTGTGTGACATTAACCTATGAAAATAAATGGAATGTAAATTTGTTGATAAATTTCTCGCCAAATATCTATTCTTAATATTTATAGGAACAAGCAATTCACATTTTAAAGTCTAAATTTCATTCAGTTGCAGACGGATAGAATACTTACAAATACAGATAATTCAAGTTTAAAAGATACCTAGTCAGAAAAAAGGCGAGAGAATTTAATAGAGATAAATTGCAAAAATAGAGAAAGAATAAGGATAGTTGCAATTTCCAAAAATGTTACAGCAATCATCGCATTCTTTTATGACCATAAGCAGAAGTTTGCAATTATACGTTGAGAGCGGCGGTTATATAAATCCTTTAAAAAAATCTGAATGCAAGAAATTGCTTTCTGAGTTAACACCGTCTTATGAAGGACAAGTTGCATTATTTAGTTATTTAGTTTCTTCAAAGTGTTTACTGTCATTTGAAACTTCAAGTCAAAGGATGATTTTTAATTTTTAATTTTAAATTGTACATCACAAAGAAAGTTTCAACACTTTTATTCTTACATAACAGGTTTAAAAAACAAAAACACTATTTAATCTATTTAAGTAATATTTTGTATTTGATTAGGTAAATACATTGTGTAGCCCCTATGTGTAGTTACATGTACTAGCACCTTATAAACATATAAGTTGCACATAAAATTATGTATTGTGATAATGATATCCAGAACTAACAACGACTATTATCATGTCTCATTTGATATTCATTCAGCTTAATATTTTCGATACCCATTAATGGTTATATATGTTTCCAGTCGTGTCATTAATTGTGTGTTGGCATCTGTTTTGGGGTAGTGAGGATGGAGTGATGCTTATTACTAACGATTTACATAATAATAGAATATTATATTAACTAATAAAGGAATAGTGCATTTGAAATATATATTTCAGTGGTTATGGAAGCACAAAATTGAATTAGGGATCACACAGAAATAATAACAATAATTATTAGCTGTTGGAGATTATTTCAAAGTTTCTTTAGAGATGACTAATTTAAGAATTGCTTATATCCAATACTTTTATACTCACTTTACTCCGGCTTTTTTATTAAGTTCAATATTAGGCGCCAGTTTTTAAACATCATCAACTCTTTCCGTGAAGCACTGTAAGATATATGTTGCAACTCCATGTCCTCCGATGATATATTTGTTGTAATGCGTCGTCGTTTCAGTGTCTTCATGTCCGGGATTCGGGCCTTTCATAATGTAAACGGTTATTTCTCTATTCTGTCAAAATACATAAATGCAACAAAAATTATAATATATTATATTATAATTGATAGTGCGACTCTTAGATTAAAATCTAAGACAGCAAAGTGTGTTTATCACTTTCAATTTAATACATGGCAAATAAATTACATTGTAGCATTCGCAAAGGATAGATGAATTTTTTAAAATAATTTTAATAACCGACAGCCAAATAAATCCTCACTAAAAAAGATGAAACGTATGTAAGGACTTAGATATAACTAATGACCTAAGATCTATCAATTTTCTTATTGACAGGCAGAGGTGGATCAATTGAATGCCTTTGCATGGCCTTAAGACACGTGAAATAAGATTTATTTTATAAGCCGTTGCACATGAGTGAGATCTCTTTAACAGCATATTCCTAAGCATGTTGCCTATATCATTATATCTGTTCTACCTCGTTGGATGCTTTTTGCCAAGCTGTATATGGACCGTGATTATGAAATCATATCAAAACCTAGTGTTATTGTTGAGTGGTGTTCGCTTTAGAATAAGATGAAACCAGTCCTGCACGCATATTTCATATTGGAGAATTAACCCCAGTGGATTAATGGACATTTAGATCCTGAGAATGTAACTCGTCGATAGAAGCATTTCAATTAACACCTTATTTTGTAACTATTAAGAACTCATTCGAAGACATTCTGGATAGCGGTATTGTGTTATATCTGTACATTCCTTATCTCTGGACTGGTCAAAGTATAATTAGGATCATTAGGATTTTAATTCACAATGCTATGTTACGTATCGGCTCCTTTAAAGTAACACAAAGAAAAGAGTGACTACAACAAGCTTTGTAAATTTTAACAAAAAATAATTTATTTCCCTAGAAAACACGGTGAAAAGGTAAATATATGAAACAAGACTTACGATTTACGAAGAAGATCCAGAAATTTGTACTAAAATTGTGAAAACACATAAGTACTGTGAATAAACAGTTCTAAATTGAAGTAGTCTGAATCTCAATTCCGTTCCAAGATGGCGGATGATGACGTCAGACGAAGGTTAAACACAAATGTCCAGAATTTTCACTGTGAATCACAATTTGTACTGTCCTGTTCCAATTTAGAATTAATTTCAACAAATATCTTTGTCCAAAGCCAGTCGTGTGGTTCTCCAGGGAAAATAATTATTATTTAACAGGTAGACGAAGTACAGCTATCATCGATAACAAAACACATGTTGTTCTACATACGTACGAACGAACAACTCTTTCCAGCACAAAAGAATACCTTCTTCTTAAGGTATTTAGAAACTCTATAAGATGTTATGATGTAACTCTCAAAGATGTTAAAATATGACCCTAGACTAGTTCGCAGGTACCTGAGTATTTAAAGCAAACTAAAACGTCATTTCATGTACACGCATGAAGAAATCATGGCGATTTCGAAATATCGCCAACTTAGTATAGAATGTCAACAAGTATTATTAGAAATGACCGTGGTCACAACCAATCATTTACTTAGCTATTTCCGACTGTTTGCTTAATACGACAAAACCGTCTTGCAAAAATCGTGCTTACGCGAGTCACATTTACGTTCTAAATAAACACGATGTTTCTAACAAAATATCAGACCCTGCGAACATAATCATCATCATAATAATAATTATATTTAATGATATAAAAATGAAATAAAAATGAAATAGAAAGAATTAGAAAGAATTCAAATTTTAACACACATGTAATTAAATTACAGGGTCGTAACAG